>JAWQFJ010034443.1:0-5000 GCA_034096865.1 Theodoxus fluviatilis | reverse complement strand
TCCATGACATTAAAAATATTCCTTTATCTATGTTTCTTGGCATGCTGCAGTTTTATAACAATGACACTGGCAATTTGGAAGGTAAAAAAGGGAATTTAAAAAGAGGGGTTATTGACCTAGCAAGATACAAATGCCCTGGGGTTTTTTTCAGACACAAAAACCTCCTACTGTATTGCAGGAGAGCATGAACAGCCTTTGACATCATACTACACAAACACATAATCTGATAAAAGACTCATTACTTGTGGATGGTCCACTTCAACAACAGATCTACAGCATGCAGCCAACAATTAATTTTAAAAGCATCAAGTAAGAGTTTTCTTTTGTAGAGATCATGTTTAATGAGCATACAATATTACCATTAAAATTTCTTATGACCAGACCATAGCATTCTTTTTTAAATAGGAAATGTGCATATAGGAAATTTGTTTTACCATATTTTTAAAAATAAACTAAAAATCTACATACAAAAAGTGCACAACATTATTCTTCCACTGTTGGCACAGTATGTTTCCTAATTATCAACAATCTTGAGCAAAGACATATTTGTCCAGAGAAGTGATAAAAAACTGAAAATGTTGAGGTTTGTGATGTAGTATGTAGTTGGGGCAAGAAAGGTGAGCAAAAGGGGTAAGGTTCAAAAGTCAAAGGTTTGGAACTGTTTTTAAATACACATGCAGGTACATCTCTCATGCTCTTTTTCTGTAGACCTGAGCTGTTCCGTGATGAACCAAGCCAGCACAGCTAGAGCATCGATCCACTGACTTCACACACTGTGGTCTCAGATCTGCAGAAATAAATTGATGGCTTCTTCAACCCCATTGGAGCAACGTCTCAGGTTTACTATGTAAATCCACGGGAGGTTCTCAGCTCCTTCTCCTCCAGTGCTATTCCATTTAATTTAAAAGAAACCTTCTGAATGAGAAAAATTCCTTTGGTGGAGAAGTACATTCCAACAAACATTTTGCTGAGGAAATATATTTTTCTTTGTCAGAGAAATTATGCTCCCTTATTCTGAAGTCTACCCCAAAAAACAAAACTTTATCAGGCATCAACGCTCTGTTGGGATTCTTCATATTCTTCACTTTCACTGAGATGCACAAACTGTTAGAAAAAATGAGAGCAAATTCTTTCAGAGAAAGTTGTCATTTTCTTGTCTCCAATTCTCTTCCAGTAAATAAACAATTCGTGCAAGATATAAATTCCATCTGAGAAGGGTTTCCAGAATCATACAGGTCCATGCAACACACAAACCCATCCAAATGGGGATTTTTTTAAGAGAACATTTCCAGGTTCCATTCCCGTGCAAACAGTCTTGAAACAAGGAAATTCTCATAGGAAAAACATCCAGCATTTTCCTATCCAGGTCCACACCAACACATGGATTTCTGATCCCAGAGAGAGCAGACCACCACCTAACTAGAGGCTTATCTTCCTTGTTTGTACTTGACATTGAAACCCTTTCTGTCTGCAGGAACATGTGGAGGGGAGTTGGAGTTTTGTCTGGGAACCTGAGGCTCGTACACAGGACTGTGCACAGCTTGGCTAAAGGAACCATTGCCAAAGGACCTGTCGACCTCGTTGTAGCCTGAAGGTTTGGCGTCTGTGCTGGGTCTTGCACCGTTGACTTCTCGGTCCCGCTCTGCTGGCCTCTCAAAGCTTGTCTGCCCCTCAAAGCTCGTATGTCTGTCGTACTCCCCACGCCTGGTGTTGCCCACGTGTTTACCAAACGTGGAATGTCTGTCCTGTCCCAGGCCTCTGTCATAGTCTCCGTGCCTGTCGTAATCCTGTCTGCCGCCATCGCTTCTGTCGTGGCTCATGCTACCGTTGAAGGAAGTCTCTCGGTCGTAGTTTGAGGGTCTGTGGAGGCCTGAATGTCTGTCATACATCCCTTGTCTGTCGTAAACGCCTTGTCTGTCACAGGCTCCCTGTCTGATGTAACCCCCATGTCTGTCAAAGGTGCTTAGGGCAGAGGGCAGCGGGTCCATGACGTCGCTGTCACGGATGGAGTGGTACAGGGGGTCCTGAGACGTACTCTCACTGAAGTGACGCGAAGAGAACTCGGGGGGTCCCCTGCAGGGAAGAGGAGGTTCTGGGGGGTCGATAGGGACGAAGGTCCGAGGACCGCCAGGTCTTCCCAAAGAGTTGAACCCTGGCACCCGTCCCTGGAACCCAGTGCTCAGGTCGCCATGGAAACTGGGTGAGTCACGTGGGAGCTGTGTCACGGCGTAGGGACCCTTGCCCCCGGGCTGCACAAGGTTAGGGGTCCGCCGGAAACCTGCCGCCGTCACCGGAAGTCCAGATGGACTGGTCGGCACTCGATCTGGTTCCACCGTGAAATACGCAGAGTCCCCCTCCCTAGGGGCCAGCGGGGTGGGATCGTCCGTCCGTAGCCTGAAGTACATGTGACCTCCAGTGCGGACTTGGGCGTTGGGGATGGACCCTAGGGCGGTAGGTCGATCAGCGTAGCTGAGGTCGCCGTCCACAGAGTAGTAGATGGATTCCTGGGGCTGGGAGGAAGGAGGCTGAAGGTGAAGGCTGGACTCCCTGGCACGTGTCATGCCAGGCCCTCCAGAGTTGTTCCCCTTTGATCGACACAACACCCCCTTCCTGAAAGATATAAAACAGTGTCACCAAATGATTTAACTTTCAGCAATAACTTTCTGGATACTGGAGCTAGCCCCAAAACCCCAGCAGCCAGGGGCTACCTCTGAGAAGGGCAGCAGCGAGCAGTCCAGGCCGCTTCTTAATTAAAACTGTCCAGCTCAGGTCACCCGTGGTAGAGGACCCTACATCTTGTAACTTATAGCAGAGCCTCAGTCAGGTAGCGGGATTGGGTAGGTTCTGCCCTAACTCGCATACAAAAGTATCAGAACGTGGCAGTGACAGGTATCTGGAATCACTACCGGGTCTGGCCCTCCCCCCGGGGAGTGTCTGGATGTTTGAAAGTATAAACACTTGTTGACAGTTACTTTTCCTCAAAATACCGTCTGCTGTCTCCCTCCTTGGGGAGTTTCTTGCCACTACACTGCATCGTCAAAACTGCTGCAGGAGCTGTTTAACTGTATAATTTCCTTGCTCTCTTTGCCAGGAAAAATAGTCAGTAAAAAAAGTAGTTACAGAGCCGTTAAAAATGTCCAATTCAAAATAAGGAAATAACCGGCCGCGTTGGGACGGTTTTCCATTCCGAGAGGCAATTAATTACCTTTAGATACATTTTCTTTGAACACTCGCTCTTGATGAACTGTTAAAGTAATGAAAGGCTTCTCTAACATTTCCATGTCCTGGAGTATCATTTATCGGAAGAAAAGAAGGGTCAAACTCTTCGCACTACACAAAGGCCAAAAAGTGCAAGGCTCACTTTCCTAGCGAGATCCATGTGACCCCACACCACAGAGAGGGGAGTGTGTCTCCAGTGACCTAGAGCTACAGTCCAGTTCAGTGGGTAGGGACCTGGTTGTCATGTCTCCAGTGAAAGGGAGCTACAGTCCAGTTCAGTGGGTAGGGACCTGATTGTCATGCCTCCAGTGAAAGGGAACTACAGTCCAGTTTAGTGGGTAGGGACCTGGTTGTCATGCCTCCAGTGAAAGGGAACTACAGTCCAGTTCAGTGGGTAGGGACCTGATTGTCATGTATCCAGTTAAGTGGAACTACAGTCCAGTTTAGTGGGTAGGGACCTGATTGTCATGTATCCAGTTAAGTGGAACTACAGTCCAGTTTAGTGGGTAGGGACCTGGTTGTCATGCCTCCAGTGAAAGGGAACTACAGTCCAGTTTAGTGGGCAGGGACCTGGTTGTCATGCCTCCAGTTAAGTGGAACTACAGTCCAGTTTAGTGGGTAGGGACCTGGTTATCATGCCTCCAGTTAAGTGGAACTACAGTCCAGTTTAGTGGGTAGGGACCTGGTTGTCATGTATCCAGTTAAGTGGAACTACAGTCCAGTTTAGTGGGTAGGGACCTGGTTATCATGCCTCCAGTTAAGTGGAACTACAGTCCAGTTTAGTGGGTAGGGACCTGGTTATCATGCCTCCAGTTAAGTGGAACTACAGTCCAGTTTAGTGGGTAGGGACCTGGTTATCATGCCTCCAGTTAAGTGGAACTACAGTCCAGTTCAGTGGGTAGGGACCTGGTTGTCATGCCTCCAGTGAAAGGGAACTACAGTCCAGTTTAGTGGGTAGGGACCTGGTTGTCATGCCTCCAGTGAACTGGAACTACAGGCCAGTTCAGTGGGCAGGGACCTGATTGTCATGTATCCAGTTAAGTGGAGCTACAGTCCAGTTTAGTGGGTAGGGACCTGGTTGTCATGCCTCCAGTTAAGTGAAACTACAGTCCAGTTTAGTGGGCAGGGACCTGGTTGTCATGCCTCCAGTGAAAGGGAGCTACAGTCCAGTTCAGTGGGTAGGGACCTGGTTGTCATGCCTCCAGTGAAGTGGAGCTACAGTCCAGTTCAGTGGGTAGGGACCTGGTTGTCATGCCTCCAGTGAAAGGGAACTACAGTCCAGTTCAGTGGGCAGGGACCTGGTTGTCATGCCTCCAGTGAAGTGGAGCTACAGTCCAGTTCAGTGGGCAGGGACCTGGTTGTCATGCCTCCAGTGAAGTGGAGCTACAGTCCAGTTCAGTGGGCAGGGACCTGGTTGTCATGCCTCCAGTGAAGTGGAGCTACAGTCCAGTTCAGTGGGCAGGGACCTGGTTGTCATGCCTAGTGGCACAGTCAGTGGCAGACCGTGTCATGCCTAGTGGAGCTACAGTCCAGTTTAGTGGGTAGGGACCTGGTTGTCATGTATCCAGTTAAGTGGAGCTACAGTCCAGTTCAGTGGGCAGGGACCTGGTTGTCATGCCTCCAGTGAAGTGGAGCTACAGTCCAGTTTAGTGGGTAGGGACCTGGTTATCATGCCTCCAGTTAAGTGGAACTACAGTCCAGTTTAGTGGGCAGGGACCTGGTTGTCATGTATCCAGTTAAGTGAACTACAGTCCAGTTTAGTGGGTAGGGACCTGGTTGTC
>JAWQFJ010034441.1:15000-20000 GCA_034096865.1 Theodoxus fluviatilis | reverse complement strand
TAGGAAGCACAATGGTGCTTATTGGCACTTTCTACCATGAGATATGGTCACTTTTAGTGGTTCACTACCCCATTTTGGTCACATTTCATAAGGGTCAAAGTGACCTTGACCTTGATGATATGTGACCAAATGTGTCTCATGATAAAAGTATAACATGTTCCCCACATAATTATTAAGTTTGAAACAGATATCTTCCATAGTTCAGGGTCAAGGTCACTTCAAAATATGTATACAATCCAACTTTAAAGAGCTCTTGTGACCTTGACCTTGAAGAAAGGTCAGTCAAACTGGTATCAAAAGATAGGGATTATTTTGTCCTATATACCATACATAGGTCAGGTATCCAATCTCAAAAACGTCAGAGAAAATTGGAAAAATGTGAAAAATGGCTGATTTTTAACATTTACGGCCCCTGCGACCTTGACCTTGAAGCAAGGTCAAGTCACTGTGTACGTTTTAGTACGCCTTGTCATCCTACACCATCATGCCAAATTGGGTGTTGATAGACTTAATAGTCTCCGAGAAAAATCCAACGTTAAAGTTTTTTTACGGACGGCAGGACGCCCGGATGACCGGACGCCCATACGCCCGGACACCCAGACGGATGACACGGGTGACCTAGTATGAAAGTATAGCATGTGTACTACAATGTTATGAAGTTTGGAAGAGTTATCTTCCATAGTTCGGGGTCAAGGTCACTTCAAAATATGTATACAATCCAACTTTAAAGAGCTCCTGTGACCTTGACCTTGAAGCAAGGTCAAGTCACTGTGTATGTTTTTGTACGCCTTGTCATCCTACACCATCATGTCAAATTGGGTGTTGATAGACGGCCGACACTGGTGACCTAATATAAAAGTATAACATGTGTACTACAATGTTATGAAGTTTGGAAGAGTTATCTTCCATAGTTCAGGGTCAAGGTCACTTCAAAATATGTATACAATCCAACTTTAAAGACATCCTGTGACCTTGACCTTGAAGCAAGGTCAATAAACTGGTATCAAAAGATAGGGATTACTTTGCCCTATATACCATATATAGGTCAGGTATCCAATCTCAAAAACTTCAGAGAAAATTGGGAAAATGTGAAAAATGGCTGTTTTTAAGACAACATTTACGGCCCCTGCGACTTTGACCTTGAAGCAAGATCAAGTCACTATGTATGCTTTTGTATGCCTTGTCATCCTACACCATCATGCCAAATTGGGTGTTCATAGACTTAATAGTCTCCGAGAAAAATCCAACGTTAAAGTTTTTTACAGACGCCCGGACGCCCGGACGCCCGGACGGACGAAAAGGGTGAGTACATAGACTCACTTTTGCTTCGCATGTGAGTCAAAAATGCTGGGCATCGAAACAAGCGTAACTGTCCAGATGATGATTATTTGCAGTTATACTGCTAAAGGTTGTCGTACACGAGGCGATTTTACCCTGGCAGTCTCGCAAGCGTCATTGTGGCAGCCAATCACGGCTGGCAATAGTGGAGCATGAGCGTCAGTAGCGCTCTGCAATTGGGATATATTTTCGTCAGTCCGTGTGTGGCGTGTGGAATTGCCTCGTGTACGAAGGCCTTTAGACTAGAATTACTACTCGCGTTGAAAACCGTCGACGTTTGAAGGGTGGTTTTAAGAGAAAATTACATTTTAAAATGCTGTTTGAAAATCACATATCAGGCTGGACAGCACATCTGAGTACCAATATGTTTCTTAAAGTTATATTTATCCAGGTCCAGGGAATGGTAAGTTTCATTTCGGTACTTTACATAGGAACAAAGGTGTCCTTCACTTTGAAGACCATTGGTGTCGTGAAGGTTGCAACAGAGATCATGGGCAGTATGGAACTCACCCAAGACATAACTTACCGCTGAGGTCATTGATGTCTACAGGAAAGATGTCCACATGACGACAAACAGAGGAAAAATCCTCCTCCTCCTCCTCCTCCTCGTCCACCACTTTCAACTTGATGGATTCCGCCATGGCAGCATGCAGTAGACCTGCGCGCTGCTTTGTGAGGGTGGGAACGGAGAGACAATGGGCTTCCCCCTGTAACAGATGGCAGCAGCTGCTTTGTCTGGGCGCCGTAGCACGTGAACGATGAAAGACATCACTACAGAGACGAAATGTTCCAATAAATACTGTCCACGTTAGAATAGATTCGATACTGAAAGAAGCGAGTCCAAGAGGTCACAACATATAACATATATATGAACAGGATATAATTAATGAACAACTTCTACAGTTGTTGAATGAACGGCGAGGAAAAGGAATTCAGACTGCTTGCATCGTAGCATTAGATCTCTAAACGTGCTCCAAAAATAAGATAATGGGATTTATTCTACTTTCTCAAACTTGACTGCTTATTTCCTTGTTTGAATGCAGATTGTTTTGTGGGTTTTTTGGGTTTTTTTGGGGGGGTGTCATATTTTAATATACAATGTGCACATTTTACTTGGCAAATAAGCTTTCAAAAGCTGAAAAACACGACACCAGCATTTAATAGACAAAAATGGATTTTGTAAGGTCTGTGATCTGTAAGTGTAAAGGGGGGATGTTTCCTGTACACGTCAGCGTGCAAGACACCAAAATCTTTGGTATTTGAATAAAACCTTGCGTTGTACTCTGTCTTATCTCTGTTACCATAGCAAACCATTCCCAAAATTCTTGCAGTGACCTCTCACTCAGTGGCAGAGGTTAACTTTCTGTCAAGGTCACGCAGCAGCTGGAGCGTCTCAAATGGCGCTCTAAGTGTTTTGACACTAGAGGGCAATACCTTCTAGCGCCTAGCAACGATGAAAATACAGCCTAGTGTGTTTATTAAGTCGTCACTTTGATCATGAGAGATAAAATTTAATGTGAAATCATTTAGAGGATTCATGTATCCAAAGAGGGCATCCAAAAACTCTATGCATGTAGTTTTAACTATAATATGAAGAGGAGCTGACTAGTCTTGACAAGCACCTGGACAAGACCTCACAGGCATATGGCATGGAGATCAGCGCCGAGAAGACCAAGGGGATGACGAACAACCCTCGGGGCTTCAAAATGGAAATCAAAGTGAAGGGCCAAAAACTGGAAGCTGTGAACAACTTCAAATACCTGGGATCTATTGTGACTGATGAAGGGTCCAAACCAGAGATACTGTCCAGGATAGCACAAACAACAGCAGCATTGGCAAAGTTGAAGCCAATATGGCGTGACAGAAATCATTCTGTAAACCAGAGTCAGTACTTTTGCCGGTAGGCGAAATCTCTAGTTTACTAGAATGGACAGAAATATCACTCTCGCGTCGAAGATCAGGCGCATGCGCACGCTGGCCACCTCCGTATTCTTGTATGCATGCGAGTCCTGGACACTCACATCTGAACTACAGAGACGGATACAAGCCCTGGAAATGAGATGCTACCGCAAGATTCTGAACATTTCATATAAAGACCATGTCACGAATGAGGAAGTCAGCAACAGGATCAGGATAGCATTTGGACAGTACGAAGACCTGCTCTCAATCGTGAAAAGCAGAAAGCTGAAGTGGTACGGTCACGTGTCAAGAGGCAGTGGGCTGGCCAAGACCATCCTGCAAGGTACCGTACCAGGTGGGAGAAGGAGAGGCAGACAGGGAAAGAGGTGGGAAGACAACATCAAAGAGTGGACAGGCTTGACCTTTGCTGACTCACAGCGAGCCACAGAGGATAGAGATCGATGGAGGAAGATTGTCCGAAAGCCATCAGTGGTGCCTCAACAACCCATCTCAGGGTTACAGTACACAGTACACAGTACACAGTAATTTATTGCGCCAAGTGACATCATTTAAAAAACGAGCACGAGGAAAACTAAGTGATGAAGGCTAAAAGAAACAAAACAAAAAGCCAAACAACGCATCGCTTACACACCCTAACACGCCGTTAATGCAAAAAACATGGACATTTCCCGATGTACCTCACTCACGACACACACGCAGCTGCACACAGACAAGAGATAAGACTACACCTGAAACCAAAAGGGTTAACTGGTAAATGGGGCAATATACAATGAACAGTTAAGTTACTATTTAAGAACTGTTGACAAAAGAGGAACAAACTAAGATGATACACCCACCCACCCACCCCCCTTTTAAGTGGCAATAAATAATACATATGAACAGAGACAAGACCACTAAGACGTACCCCCCACCCCCCCACCCCCATCCCACCCCCCGTCACCCCACAAAAGAATACAGTAGAACAATACAAAAAAACAGTGAAAGCTACAAGAAGACCAACCCTTCCCCACCCCCACCCCCTCCCCCACCCCTCCCCCCACCCCCAACCACACTCAGTAGCAGTCCATATAGCCCAGAGGAAGCACAAAAGAGAAAGTGGCACTGTCATAGATGTGGAGAAGTGTGTGCGCACCGCCGACAGGATCAGCGGCGGCAACGCTGCCTGGGGAGGTTCTGGACAGCGTTGAGCTCCGTCACCGCCGTGGGGAAGAACGAGACTGAACTGAACTGAACTGATGCGTTTTAAATTATTAAAAAAAAACAACCAATCAAAACTCTTCATCCTGCTATGTACGCTTCGCAGCAGAGATGAAACTGAGTACAACGGAACGCAGGGAAAGTCTCACCTGCAACTGTCATGTGGAGATGGTGCTGCCCTCTGGTGGTCGCGGCCTGTGGCGGCTTCCTTCGCGGACTCAGGGACCAGCGGCTTGTCTGGAGGAGCAGGGAGCCATAGATATAAATCACAGAAACCCCACGTACCGTCCTGTAAAGGACTTACGTGTTAATGAGATGTGCTGGTTACTCGGATGTGGGAGTCCCTCTATCTATCATTGTTTCTGCATGTTTCTGTTCTACACAATAAGGGGAGGCGGTCAAAATAACAGTTGCGCTAAATAGATCGCCGCAGAAAATGACAATCGATTTCAGATCACCGGAGAATGCAGACCGACAGAGTAATGTGTGTTTGCTTGTGTGTTTGAGTGCTTGTTTGCTTGTTTGATAGTGCCTTGGCAGACTGT
>JAWQFJ010034441.1:5000-10000 GCA_034096865.1 Theodoxus fluviatilis | reverse complement strand
CTGGGGCGTTCAGGTGAGCAATGAAGCGCTCAATTGCCAACATTAAGCGCTCATGCAGCGCTGAGTTGTTATGAACAACCCTCATGTGAATAGATTGAATCGACGCCACTACGGCTGAAAGAGTCGTTATCGGCAAAATTTCAGGACACTGTACCCGAGTTTTGAAATATCGGCCTTACAGTCACGTGACTCGCACGCCCGGGGAGTTATGCTAAGATCCGGCCGCGTTAATGTATGTGCGTTTTGTGACAAACGTCTTGCTCGGCGATACTGTACTCCATGCACCTTAACACAGAGAGAGACCGAGAGAGATAGAGAGAGACAGAGAGAGAGATAGACAGAGAGAGAGAGAGAGAGAGAGAGAGAGACAGAGGCAGAGACAGATAGAGAGAGAGAGAGACAGAGACAGAGACAGAGACAGAGAGAGAGAGAGAGACAGACAGACAGACAGACAGACAGACAGACAGACAGACAGACAGAGAAAGAGAGAGAGAGAGAGAGAGAGAGAGAGAGAGAGAGAGAGAGAGAGAGAGAGAGAGAGAGAGAGATTAAAAACGCACATGCCCAGGCGCACGTGTGCGCATACAGAGCAGCTAATAAAAGAATGGTTTAGTGCATGCATACTTACTTCTGCAAATAAATCAGCAATTCGTTCATACAGAATGCCACGTAAAACCTTAACTCGCAGAGACTTACGAGATAACTCAGCAAGCAGTAATGTAAAACCGTGCTAGCTTTCACCTCTCCCTGGCTGACACGATCATAGCTGAAAATGCACAACGCTTCTGGCCCACATACATACCGTGCAAAATCATTTTTCATCTTACACGAAAACAAACAAGATTTCCTATCTGCCCTCGATCTCAAAAGCATGCAAAAGGCTTCTTCGAGTTCGACGAATGTTCAGAGTTGCTCCGCTGAAGTGTCTAGATAAACAGCGTGAGTGTACCCAGTGTTGAATTTCTGTGTCGAGTGTGTGCGCACCAGTGCTTCTTTCCTCTGTGTCGTGAGAAGACTAGGGGATGGAAGCTCAATTCCTCATGATTCAACTCTCTCCAGTCCCGCCACCCAGATCCTCATTGCCAGCATGTCCTGCAGGGCAGATATGGCGGTGGTTCCGCTACTCGTCCTTGCAGGTGAGAGAAATCTTTGTAAGATGGACGACACTGCCTAATATGTCCCTACATTGCATTCGTGATTGATTGTTTTCTTACATTTTAGCGTACGTAGACTAGGCAAAAGTTAGGTAAAATCTGTTTCCTAGTAGCCTAATGCTCCTTTTCCTTACGTTGATATGTACACATAGACTGACAGACAACAGGTGTTGGGCAGACTGCACACACATAGAAAAATACGGTATTATTTTTTATAATCTTGTTGAGCAATCATTTGTAGATTGTGTCTTGACCACAAAGTTTCGAATTCGGCCATGAGAGAATAGAAAAAGTATGTAATATTACACACGATAGAGATGTCAAATATTCAGGCACTGTTTAAACGGCAGATTGTATGCACTATTTTAATGCGATTTAACCTTCAGAAATCGTGTTGATCTTACCCAGGACATTGCTTACTTCTCTGTGCTGACTGGAGAGGGTACCTGATTAAAGATATATTATACCAAGTCACGATCGATGTTATACGGTTATTTCGATGTTCCGTCGTACGGCTCAAGGGCCTGAAAGAGACACTGCACTGAACACAGCTCATAAAATGTGGTGCTGCAGTTTAGTGTTGTTTGTCTCAGCCCATGGCACAGTAATATTTGCTCATAACCATAATGTACCGTACACAAACATGGGCACTCCAAACCACATATTATAGAACTAGAAATGTTTGTATGAACAACGTTCCATGCGAGTCCCTGTAGACGTTGTAGCATTTTCAGTCATATTTCTCTGCAGAAGTATCCTCGACTGTAATAAGTTTTAAATACGCACATCGATATGCCCATCGACTGTGTATTCACCCTGACGACTCTACTGTCATCTCGCCTTCAATACACTGTGATAGCCACACTGCCTCCAAATAGTGTATTGAGTTCATACTGACAGCTCCAGATCATACACAAAACGCAGTGGGTGTATGAGCCCTGCACAGATCTCGGCGATCAGAAACGACCCAGGCAGCTCCGCAGTCGCCTTCACCACTATAGTGGTGCCATGTCTACACGTGGTTGTTGCCGAAGTTTTTGATAATACTATTACCACTATTACATGCTCCTCGTACTACTGTTGCCATTAATATAATTCTTGCTGGTACTACTGTTTGTCTCTGATGTTAAAACCATTGCTGCTGTCTCTGCTTCTGCTGCTGCTGCTGCTGCTGCCGTCGTTTTTTCTCCTACTATCACTACCACCACCACCATTACCACCACCATCTCCACCAACATCACCATCACCATCTCCACCATCGCCACCTCCACCACCACCACCACCACCACCACCATCTCCACCAACATCACCATCACCATCTCCACCATCGCCACCTCCACCACCACCACCACCATCTCCACCAACATCACCATCACCATCTCCACCATCGCCACCTCCACCACCACCCCCACCACCACCACCACCACCACCACCACCACCACCATCTGAACCATCTCCATCACCATCTGAACCATCGCCACCTCCACCACCACCACCACCACCACCACCACCACCACCACAACCACCACCACAACCACCTCCACCACACCACCACCACATCCACCACCACCACCACCACCACCACCTCCACCACCACTACAACCACCACCACCACCACAACCACCACCACCACATCCACCACCACCACCACCACCACCACCACCACAACAACAACAACAATCACCACCACATCCACCACCACCACCACCACCACCACAACAACAACAACAACCACCACCACATCCACCACCACACCACCACAACAACAACAACCACCACCACATCCACCACCACCACCACCACATCCACCACTACCACCACCACCACAACAACAACAACAACAACCACCACCACATCCACCACCACCACAACAACAACAACCACCACCACATCCACCACCACAACAACAACAACAACCACCAGCGCCGCCAACGCCGCCGCCGCCGCCACCACCACCACCACATCCACCACATCCACCACCACCACCACCACCACCACCACAACTATTACCACCACCACCACCACCGCCACTACCATCACCACCCCTACCATCACCACCCCTACCATCACCATCACTACTACCACATCCACCACCACCACCACCACATCCACCACCACCACCACCACCACATCCACCACCACCACCACCACCACCACCACATCCACCACCACCACCACATCCACCACCACCACACCACCACCACCACCACCACCACCACCACCACCACATCCACCACCACCACCATCACTATCACCACCACCACCACTTCGACCATCAGCACCACCGCCAGCACTCTGATGTCCAACCCTCAAACGGTTTCTATTACCACTGCTTCCGATGCCTGAATGTAACAGATGTGAAGGCTGTCATCAAAACAATAAGATTGTTTACCCCCGTAAACCACTAATTGAGATGATATATCTGGGACACTAACTCAGAGCTTGGGAGCAGACAGTGAGAGTCTGTGGTATACAGAACACAACATTATTCTTTAAAACCTTGGATAGTTTGTCGCTTTGTGCCGCTGTCATAGATTTACTGCATTAATGTTCCAAGTGGCAATCAGAGTGTCTCTAGCCAGCGACACACTCGAAACAGCTTTGTGAATCGTGTCTCCACAGGTAAAACAGACAAATCACGAGGCAAATGAATCAACGTTACTTACGCGTTGGATAATGGTTTCTCAAGATGTTCGAAGCAAAATAGAAGTGTGTCACTGGTCCTTTTTGTGACTAATCCATTGTGCTTGCTCCCAGTCTTCGACACGGTTAACTTCATCGTCCAAAACCGAGTATAAGGAATGTGGATCAGAAATTCCCCATGCTTATACAAGCGCCACCACAGCAGACGTGACCACTCGATCATTCCATGACTTGCCGCCACTTTTAGCACAGAAAAGGAAAGGAGCTAAACAGTATTCAGAAATGATCGTAATTACTCCACACCTTTACCTATAATTAACGTAAGTTCATTACATATAACTTTCAGTACTTTTTAAAACATCAACCGCGATATGTTTGTGTGTAAACCTGTAAGCGTCTCAGTAAATGCGCTTCCTAGTGCGCGTTTAATCAACGTGTATCTGTAGTATGTGAACCCTTTACATATGCATGTGGTTGCAGGATTGGAATATTGAGACGCAAAAATGCATTAAATTTTAGCGGAGTGTGTGCGTGCACTATGTGGTCATTATGATAGCAAACGTCCCCGTTTTACATTACTTACGTCAATGTTTCAGCTGACCTCGATCCTAGATGTTTGGCAATTGCCTGCCTGTACGCTCTCAGCATGCCCGTCTTTGTGTGCCGGCCAGATGACTGTTTGATCCAATTCACTGAAGCTTTGATGTTACCATGCATGTTTTGTGTGTGTCGTCTTCTCTAGCCATCAAAGTTGATGGGACGTATAATGTTTTAAACACGTGTGCGTTCACGTGCGCACGCACGCACGCACGCACGCACACAAACACACACACACACGCGCACACTTGCACATACACAAACTTACAAACAAACAAACACACACACACACACACAAATACACACACACACACACAGGCACAACACACACACGCACAAATACACACACACACACAAATACACACATAAATACACACACACATGCACACACACACACACACACATACACACGCACACACACAACCTTTCGGATGAAAACCAAATCTGGAGATTGTCTTCCCGGATTCCTATACGATATCTGGCGAAATATGGTCTGGGTGTCGCTCTTAGATTTCAGGCCTCTCTCCCAGTGGAACTCAACGACTGCAAAACACTCAGCAAGGCTGTACAGTGTAGCAGCGGTGCCCGACAGTCACAGGGACTGAA
>JAWQFJ010034440.1:0-35357 GCA_034096865.1 Theodoxus fluviatilis | reverse complement strand
GTTATTGAAAGAGTGTACCTTGACTTGCTCTTACTCTACCAGTTTTTGACTCACATGCGAAGCAAAAGTGAGTCTATGTACTCGCCCGTTTCGTCCATCCGGGCGTCCGAAAACTTTAACGTTGGAATTTTCTCGGAGACTATTAAGTCTTAGTATCAATACCAAATGTGGCATGATGGTGTATGATGACAAGACCTCAAAAAACACACATAGTGACTTAACCTTGCTTCAAGGTCGCAGGGGCCATAAATATTGTCTAAAAAACAGCCATTTTTCACATTTTCTCAATTTTCTCTGAAGTTTTTGAGATTGGATACCTCACCTATATATGGTATATAGGGCAAAGTAAGCCCTATCTTTTGATACCAGTTTGTCATACCTTGCTTCAAGGTCAAGGTCACAGGAGCTCTTCAAAGTTGGATTGTATACATATTTTGAAGTGACCTTGACCCTGAACTAT
Source organism: Theodoxus fluviatilis (assembly GCA_034096865.1). NCBI lineage: Eukaryota > Metazoa > Mollusca > Gastropoda > Cycloneritida > Neritidae > Theodoxus > Theodoxus fluviatilis. The sequence goes on along the minus strand of JAWQFJ010034440.1, from coordinate 34,897 downwards.
GGAAGATAACTGTTTCAAACTTAATAATTATGTGGGGCACATGTTACACTTTCATCATGAGACACATTTGGTCAAATATCATCACGGTCAAGGTCACTTTGACCCTTATCAAATGTGACCAAAATGAGGTAGTGAACCACTAAAAGTGACCATATCTCATGGTAGAAAGTGCCAATAAGCACCATTTTGCTTCCTATGTCCTGAATTAACAGCTTTGTGTTGCATGACCTTGGATGACCTTGACCTTGGGTCAAGGCCATAGGTATTTTGGTAGGGAAAATGTGTAAAGCATTTCTTAGTGTATGATGTCATTGCTAGATGTAGTTGTTTGATCTTGACCTTGAAAGTCACCTGAAGGTCAAGGTCATGTAAATTTCAAGGTCAAGCATGTGAGTCGTATGGGCTTTGCCCTTCTTGTTATGATTTATTCATGATCAATGGTCTTGCATAACCTACAAAAGCTGACAAGAACATGGCTTGTTTATATGCAATTTTGGTGACAAGAGAACGTGATTAAAATGACAGATATTTGATACAAGATTTTCTCTGTTTAGAGATAAAAGCCAGATGGCCTTGAGTCATAATTGTCATGGTTTGCTTTACAGGGAAACCCCAGGTCTCCACAGAGTCCAGAGCGTTCCGGTGAGTGATCAGATTTGCTTTGATTTCTTCTCTCCCTTCTTCTCTCTACAGTTTATCAAGTTTTTCAAAATGTTTTTGACTCACATGCGAAGCAAAAGTGAGTCTATGTACTCACCCTTTTCGGGCGTCCGGGTGTCCGAAAACTTTAACGTTGGATTTTTCTCGGAGACTATTAAGTCTATCAATACCAAATGTGGCATGATGGTGTATTATGACAAGGCCTCAAATAACATACATAGTGACTTAACCTTGCTTCAAGGTCAAGGTCGCAGGGGCCATAAATGTTGTCTAAAAAACAGTCATTTTTCACATTTTCTCAATTTTCTCTGAAGTTTTTGAGATTGGATACCTGACCTATATTTGGTATATAGGGCAAAGTAATCCCTATCTTTTGATACCAGTTTGGTTGACCTTGCTTCAAGGTCAAGGTCACAGGAGCTCTTCAAAGTTAGATTGTATACATATTTTGAAGTGACCCTGACCCTGAACTATGGAAGATAACTGTTTCAAACTGAATAATTATGTGGGGCACATGTTATACTTTCATCAAAGACCCTATACAATAAGATGATTCGTCCGGTCACTTCCGGCGAAATTAGGGTCACGCGCGCCACCAAGCGGTAGTCGTGATTAGCCGGTCAAAAATGTCGACCACGAAGAAGAAATCAAGGCAAGGAGGTGACCATTGCAGTGCGAATAACTGTGTTAACTCGCGCTATGCGTGTCCACAGAAGTCGTAGTCGTGATTAGCCGGTCAAAAATGTCGACCACGAAGAAGAAATCAAGGCAGGCAAGGAGTGACCATTGCAGTGCGAATAACTGTGTTAACTCGCGCTATGCGTGTCCACAGAAGTCGTTTTTTCGTTTTCCGTGGAAAAATAAAGAGAGGTAAGTAATGATTATATAAATGTGTTTTGAGCTAAGCGCAATAAAATACAGAACTTGAAGTGTAATCTAAATCTGCTGAACTGGTGGAGGAAGCTTGTGGCTTTTGCTTTTGTAGGTGTGCCGATATTTGTTTTCGAAAATCTGCTGATTTAGTCACGTCAGCACCTCAGTCTTATTCAGCAGTCTTGATAATGAATGATTCACGTTAGATGATAAATATCGCCTTGAGGCTTGATCACAATTGAGTGATTCTGAATCAGAGTTGAAGAGTTTTGGCAACTGAATTCATACAATTTTTGTTTGCGAAAATGTTGATGAGTATTAAATTAATGATGCATGTGGAATTTATTATAGTGAATAATAGTGGCCAAAACATTTCATCGCAATGAATAAACGCAACCGATCATAGCAGGAATGAAAAAAAAGGTCATAAAGATAAACAAAACTTACAAACACTATGCCGGAAAGCTAGCATAATAAAATGCAAGCACGTAGGTTTTACAAACATGACAGTTGTCTCATGGCAACTCGCTTTGTGGAGATGAGCATTATTGAAGTTGAAAACTAGTTATGTAGTTTTCTATTAAATTTGTTGATACAGTGGAGTCCACTTATAGTGAACTCTGTTATTGTGGTTTTCCTGTTATTGTGAACAGTTTTTAATTTGGTTGTCTATTTGCACGTGACCGTGTATCTAGTGCCCAGGCTATTTGCACGTGACCGTATATCAAGTGACCATGCAGGCTGTTTACACGGCAAGTTATTTTCACCGCAAGCAATACGGAAATCATGAAATCTGCATTTTTTTGCTTACAATATCTGTTTGTGTTTCCCTACTACAGTAGATCTATGCAATTCTATAGTAATAAACATAAAATTACACGGCATGAGCCATGACCGTACTCAGTAAATCCTTCTATCTCGCTACTATCGCAGCGAGCGGCTCGGCCAGCAAAAGTAGGCCTACAGATACTGTGTTTACAGACAGAAGGATTTTTCTTCACCAGCCTTTGTTTAGTTATCGATATTTAATTCAAAAACTTGCAATATAATAATATAATATAATATAAAAGTGATTAATTCTCATTACGATTTCTGTTGTGGGTATGTGGAAGATTGTCTTCCTTGACTCGAGCGTCACGATTTCCGCTTGGGGCGTCTCGGTCGAAAGCTATTTATAGTTCTCGGCTCCGTCATCATGTTTTATATAGGCCGAGTGCCTAACGAATCATCTTATTGTATAGGGTCTTTGCTTTCATCATGAGACACATTTGGTCACATATCATCAAGGTCAAGGTCACTTTGACACTTATGAAATGTGACCAAAATGGGGTAGTGAACCACTAAAAGTGACCATATCTCATGGTAGAAAGTGCCAATAAGCACCATTGTGCTTCCTATGTCTTGAATTAACAGCTTTGTGTTGCATGACCTTGGATGACCTTGACCTTGGGTCAAGGTCACATGTATTTTGGTAGGAAAAATGTGTAAAGCATTTCTTAGTGTATAATGTCATTGGTAGGTTTAGTTGTTTGACATATAAAGGTCACCTCAAGGTCATGTCAAGGTCAAGCATGTGAGTCGTATGGGCTTTGCCCTTCTTGTTGAAAACTGTTGTCACACTTGCATAAAGAAGGAAGTGATGGTAAATTTCTAAACCCTGTAGAATTCTACATTATAATTTACACTAGTTGAAATGCACCATGGTCTCCAAGGATACTTGATGCTATTTTTACATGTGGGTGCAAATGTATGTTCCTGCAACCTCTTCAACCTCCCCAGTGATTCCACAAATGATATGATCGTTGAAAATACAGTAGTCCTGTCAAGTGAACCCAGAGCAGCAGCAACTTTCCTCGTACTAGTCAGCATGGGTTCATACACCATATAAACATTTATCCTTTCCCCCTTTTTTTGTATAAGTACTGTCATTTACTTGTCCCCGTCTTTTCGGTTCCTTGTTGTTTGATTGTTGTTCAAGGCTTTAAGCTGTTGGCCAACATCTTTTTGTTTTGTACTTGTAATACAATTTAGATTTATTTGGTTATTTTGATATTTCATTAAATTTGGTTAGCTCAGTTTTCCCTTGTCCCTTCTTTCTTGGGGTATAAAAATATGTATGCTATCTTGTGTCATTAATGAGTTGTTTGATTTGTATGCAGGCCAATTTGAAACTTCAACCCTCTGAGGGAAAAGAGAATGCCAGGACTTGGGAGAGGTCCTACAGCAATGAGTCGGATGCATCCTCTTTGGACAGTGGCATTGGCATGGAGAAGGACAGGGTGAGTAATGTGCATGCTGTATATCCTGCACTTCATGGAACTATGGAAGCACACCTTGTTGGTCACACAGTTGTGCATTTGTACTTGTTAAAATCGGAGCAGGCCGAAAATCCCCAAAAAGTCATGGTAAACCAGACCCACTGACTATTTTTTTTCCTGCAGACCCTAAACCTTTTTTCAATCATTGTATGTGTGCATGCTTGCATGCGACACACTTTGTGCCATCCCATCTTAACTGTGCTACGAGCACTGTAGAAAACCATTTTCAGCAGATGAGAAACTTGATTTGTGTTTGATCTGGCCTCTTCAAACACAAATCAAGTTTCTCTTGTGCTGAAAATGGTTTTCTACAGTGCATTCCCCAAGCAAAAAAAAGTTCAGGCCTACCTAACAACCCTATTTTTGTTGTTGCCATGTTACTGTTAATAATACAACTATCTTTCTTTCCCTCCCCCTATGGCTGTCACTGACATAGAGTTGTCATCAGAGTACATGCAGAACAGGATCTCATGTCGGCATTATCACTGCAACAGACAGAATGTAGATGATGAGGTGCATCGGGCCTAGGTCCCTGTGGCACACTTCATTTGAGGGTGTCTGCATAAACTGTGACAAAGGTGACTGAGGGTGAAATTCCCCTTGAAGAAGAATTTTTTTTTTAAACACTCAATGGAAGTTATTTTCATTTTTTCAAAGAGCTTGGTAGGAGCTTTTATAACAACCACATGAGGATGACGCCTAGAGAGCAAGTCTTGGAGCTCTTTCAATGACTGCCTTGACCTCACTGTGGGTGTCTGCTGGAAGGTAGAAAGCATTCAGTTTAACTTTGCATGCAAAGGTGTTACCATGATTGAGCCTATGTCAAATCTTCTCAACTTCTTGGGCAAAGCAGGTGGTGAAGTTGCTACACAATGCAAATAATTAGAGTGAGAGGGGAGTTCTTGAATGCACCACCCATCCAATAGCACCGTCACACATCTGTGCAGATCCTTAGGACTTGGTGATTTGCCTATGACTATTTTCTGCACTATATTTCAGCCTTGTTGCTTCAACTGTGTAACAAGCCGTTTTTGGATGAAGGTAATTGTCCTATTCTTTAGAGGCGCATGAGAGTCCAAGTAGGAAATCCTGCTAGCCACTGCCAAGACTGGAGAGTGGGGTATGAGGGGAAATGTAAAGATGATCCATGCTGTCTGAAGATACTTGAAGCACCTCAAGCAGATAGACCTTTTGGAATGGCACTATATAAGCTCATTTTATTGATTTGATCTTTATCCATGACTCATTTGTTGGCGATTTTTCCCCCTTGGTTTTGGAATCCTACATTTCTGGGAGACCAGGATTTTTATAGGCTCTGCCAGGGAGAGCCGCTTTCAGGAGAGGTGCTGGTGTGTGCCTGCCTAGCACTATCTTATCTGTGTTACTGATCACTCTTTTACCGCTGTTTGTCAAACTGAGGAAGGGCTATGCCCAAAATGATTTTTTCTTCATCAAACCAGGGGTTCCTACACCTCCAATCAATCATTGTGGTCATTTTTGTTTTGACATGAGGTAAAATTGTTAAATCACCAACATCCCACACTGTCACATCCATCTTTTTCCTTTTAAAAATATATGTTCATCTACCTGCATAATCCTTTTTCTGGTGCTGCTGGTGTATAATGTGTCACCAAATGCAGCTCTACCACAGTTAATTTTCTGCCTCCTACAGTAAGTTAAAAACTATTACCTTTTTTTCTTCTTCAGGAAAACGACTTTCAGTTTCATGCACCCCAGGGACGACCACTGAAAAAGCGAAGGGAGTCGTCTGAACTTTGTTCAGAGGAGCCCTTCTCTCCAGCCACACTTTGTCATCTCGAGCAGATGCAAAGTGGTTTTTCAGACATACACTTTCTGGTGAGTGAAGATTGAAGGAGAAGAAAGTTTTCCCACTTTACTACCTTGGGCATCACTCATCCCCCTTTGTTCAAGTACATTCTTACTTTAATGTTAGACTACTTTTACTGATTGTGTTAGAACAGAAAATGAAAAGAGGTATTTGTTGTAGGGTGTGTGTGTTCGAAATAAGGCACTACACCAGTATCCTTTGCACTTGCTAGCAGTTTCCTCTTTGCCATCACTGTCGCTGCAGTCATCCTTGATTTGCTTTTACAGTAGTCCCTGCGACAAGCAGACCCCCAGTGATTGGACACCTGTCATGTCCAGACATGACCTCTTGGCACGGATCGGTTTTAGTCTCAAAATATTCTGTGACCAGCAGACACCTGCAAGACATGGAGAGTGTTTTGCCAAACATTTCCCTGTCCCCTCCCTGTGAGGAACGGACGCCAGAGCATAATCATTTGTTTGTCCGACTCCTAAAGACAAACGCATTTACAGAATATCAATCTCTGCTGCTTGCAGGGAGGTATACAGTATCATAGTTGTCCCGGCCGCTAGAGCAGGTACCTCAATACGTGTGTCCCGCTGAACTCTATAGCTCAATGGCTTATATATTATATATCTCTCTCTCTCCACAACCCCTCTTCTTCTCCCTCACCCATGCACATCTCTATGCATGCACACACACTCCACACACATAAATACATGCACGCATACACACATGCACTCACACACACACGCGGTATGTAACGTGAACAATACCCAGTATTCAGCCTCTGATGCCTCCGATCCACTCCCTGCCCGCTCCTGCAGAAGGCTAGGGCTTACCATACCCCCAGCTGCAGACCAACTAGACGGTTTGGGCTGGAAAAGTACATCAATCTGCAAAATTGCTAGGTTTTTCTTGATATTCTATGATGAGCTGGGGCTCTTTTGAGCAAGACAGTCAAATCTGGGCTGACATGCCAAGGCCAAAGCACTTTCGTAAGAAAGGTCTGACTGGCTGATCAGCTGTATCCCCAATTTTTGATAGGACCGGGTTTTGGTATTGTTTGGTATTTCAAGCTACATTTGGGAAGGCCTGGCATTTTCTCAGTTAGCTGTTGTCACCAACCTTGGCATGGTAGATCATTTTTTGGCAAGTGGCTTTACTCAAAGGTCAATGTCATAGTGCTTGGGAACCAAGGTCAAGTATTTTTTAAGGTCAAGTTCTTAGTAACTGTGCTTCTGTAGCTTTGACTCAACCTTTCTAGGCAAAGCTGGTTTACTGGTACTCCAGGAGTGAAGCAGACGTGCCTACCATCCCCCTGAGGGGACTTTTCCCCCCAAATCATAAAAATGAATAAGTTGTCCCTCCAATCCACTTTTATCTTGAACGTTTTCCCAAATCAAGACCAGAAATGGCAGTTGACATGCTGTACACCAGACTTATCTGACCTTAAAGAGTGCCTATTAGTATTACAGGTCTCTGACGGTTGATTACAAGTAGTGATCGGTCGATTTCTACAATTGCAGCTGTGACACGTATGTAATGTAGATAAACGGTTTAAGTCATATATTCAAGTGTATGAAATGGACTCTATTGTCTTCTCTAGAATTTAAGGCAAGTGTAAAGTTTGATTTTATATATATATATATATATATATATATATATATATATATATATATATATATATATATATATATATATATATATATATATATATATAAATAATTATATATATAATTATATATATATATATATATATATATATATATATATATATATATATATATATATATATATAAAATCATGTCCCCCAAATGTAACTGCTTCTCCCTTTTTGTTGGAGATTGCCCTCCTCAGCTAAGGCTGGAAGTAGGCATGTCTGGGTAGTCCTGACCTTTCTGGGCACACCACTATTAATGCCTATTCTATCTGGGGGGCAAAGGACTGGCAGAAAACCAAAATTTAAAATGTTCCTAGGAACTAGTTATGTCACTAAACTGGATAAGATAATATATAGTCACATGATTTTTTTCTGACTTTCGGCTGTTGCTTTTAAGCTTTGGGGGTTGGGGGGGTGTTCTGCACTGAAGACCTATATCATAGATTTCTCAAGGGATCCTGTGGATCAGGGTCAATGCACCAACAATACAAAGACTGGCTTATTCTCTACCGTAACAGTGAAACAGAAAATTTTGGGTGTCCAGTGTTTGATTCAAGTTGACATAGTGCCCTTTTCTCAGGACCAGGAAGGCTCAGACTCCACTCCACATGGCCTCTCTCCCCACAAATCAGAGGATGGATTTATGGACCTAGAGAAATTTGAGGTAACAATTTATTTTCCCCAAAAGTGTATATGAGAGAGAGAGAGAGAGAAAGAGAATAAATGAACAAACTGGTTTATTTGTTAGGCCTCCGGCCTTTAACAATGATTCAATGATTAACTCATTGGCAGTAACAATTTCCATGGCTTCCTGCCTTTTCTTTTAGTTTAAGGCAGAATATAAATACACGGTGAAATATCTTATTCGTGTAATATAATGTTCGATAGCGGATAATAACATTTCAACATTTCTGAAGTCAATAAAGTTGTATAAGTACTTCTGCCTAAGATCTTCATAAAATGGACAGACATATAGCATGTGAAATTCACCTTGAATTCTTCCCTACATGCTGGACAAACATACAAATCATATGGGGAGTCTCAGTTGTAACAAATATTTGTAAGGGTATAGTTAACTGAAACCAGAGTGGAATTGAAAGTATACATATCTCAAAATGACTTTTTATCAAGTGCTAATACGTACTCTTCTCTTCCCCATCTGAGCTTTATCTGACGATAAAAAGCATACATTGTAGTTTGTACTGCCTAACAATGCTGGTGTCTAGTCATTACAGAATTCACAGTTCATGCAACTCTTCAGTTCCCTGATAAAGTCGCTTTCATTGCTCACTGTTTGGCTAACCCAAGAGTGCTCAAAGCCATATTTGTACAATAGATCCCTGTGTCTAGTCCTCTTGGTTTGAGTTCACCTGCATTCTGTATATCATTTGTGGTTCAATAAAATTTCACGTGGAGTAATCTTAACCAGTACATCTGGAAGCACTGAAGAGATTCCTTAATTTGCCCATCAAGGTACCAAATCTAATTCTTGTATATGGGGAAACTGGTAGACACCTTTTGTAAACAGTATAATTCGCTCAGTGAGGTACTGGTTAAGGAGCGAGAGATCTTTGTGCATCAGGCCTGTCACTGTAAGTTTAAGCATAATATGTTTAATTGGCCATTGTTATATTAACTGCCTCCTTCCACTGCTTAATAAAAGCATTACACAAATACATACATTTGATTTACCAACATATACATGTACATGTATTTTGTGACTGTTGACAACTGGACATCTTCATTGGCTGGAAAGAGAGAAAGAGGGAGAGAATGTGTTTTAAAGGATGGAGTATATATGCATGTGTTTGAGTATTGATGCATATTGTGCTTTAGTGTGTACATCTATGGGGGGAGATGGGTTTCTCTTTGCATCTTGTCTTTTCTGTGTTGTTTTTTTCAAGTTGTGCACGTGTTCATAAAATATTCATTCATGCATTTGATAGCTTTATGGCCATTACACAGAGCTAATATGTATATGTGCATAAGCATTTTTGACTCACATGCGAAGCAAAAGTGAGTCTATGTACTCAGCCGTGTCGTCCGTCCGTCCGGGCATAAAAAACTTAAACGTTGGATTTTTCTCGGAGACTATTAAGTCTATCAACACCAAATGTGGCATGATGGTGTATGATGACAAGGCCTCAAAAAACATACATAGTGACTTGACCTTGCTTCAAGGTCAAGGTCACAGGAGCCATAAATGTGGTCTCAAAAACAGTCATTTTTCACATTTTCCCAATTTTCTCCCACGTTATTGAGAATGGCGACCTTAGCTACAAGTGGTATATAGGTCAAAGCAAGCCCTATCTTTTGATACCAGTTTGGTTGACCTTGCTTCAAGGTCAAGGTTACAGGAGCTCTTCAAAGTTGGATTGTATACATATTTTGAAGTGACCTTGACCCTGAACTATGGAAGATAACTGTTTCAAACTTAATAATTATATGGGGCACATGTTATACTTTCATCATGAGACACATTTGTTCACATATCATCAAGGTCAAGGTCACTTTGACCCTTATGAAATGTGACCAAAATGGGGTAGTGAACCACTAAAAGTGACTATATCTCATGGTAGAAAGTGCCAATAAGCACCATTGTGCTTCCTATGTCTTGAATTAACAGCTTTGTGTTGCATGACCTTGGATGACCTTGACCTTGGGTCAAGGTCACATGTATTTTGGTAGGAAAAATGTGTAAAGCATTTCTTTGTGTATGATGTCATTGGTAGGTTTAGTTGTTTGACCTTGACCTTGAAGGTCACCTGAAGGTCAAGTTCATATAAAGGTCAAGGTCAAGCATGTGAGTTGTATGGGCTTTGCCCTTCTTGTTAACTATTAGGCCATGGAAATCTTGTGTTTCATCTAGGACACAGTGGAAGGAGTTGCTGTGATGGGTCCCATGAAGGCCCTGCTGACACTTCCTGTCAACACCCAGGCCATATGCATCAGCAGCAACAGCAGTACCAACTCAGCACCCTCCAGCCTCAATGAAACGCCTGTGGTGAGTAACCTACTCCTACTCAACCAGATTTCTTTTTCTCTTGATATTGAGTGATCGGCATCTCCACTCTGTGTGTGTGTGTGCCTGTGTGTGTGTGTGTGTGTGCGTGGGCCTGTGTGTGTGTGTGTGCCTGTGCGTGTGTGTGTGTGTGAGTGAGTGTGTGTGTGTGAGAGTGTGTGTTTGGTGGATGCCCCCTGTGGTTCTGCTGGACCAGATTTGGTCATCATGTATGCATCTCTTTCAAAAACCCAGTGCTGCCTGTGGAAAAGGAGGACATATTGAGTGATTGGCATCACCACTCTGTGTGTGCGTCTGTGTGTGTGTGTGTGTGTTTGTGTGTGTGTGTGTGTTGTTTGTTGGGTGGGTGAGAAAACTAAGTCACTACACTCTAACAGCAACTTCTCAACTGTCAAGGAAGAAAACGCCATTTGGTAACATAGAAGAGGCACACACTGTGCCAACTTTGAAAGTGTACCTTTGAAATCAACTAGTCCCCCCAAAAATGACAGGTTTTGAGGACATGCAAGTAAGTGGAGGTTACATAGGCTGCTCTGGGCTTGTAGAACATATGGGACCAAAAGTGCAGCCATAGGCTGTAGCCAGGGCTCTCTCAAACCAGCAAATACTAAACTACCCCAGGTCTGGACACACCTCATAGTAGGGCTTATTAAGTTGTAAAAAGGCCATTTACTGAAAACCTTCAAGCCCATTTCAATGAGAAATAAGAACCACAAGGTAATGTCATTTGCAAACTCCTTCATGGACCACTGGCACACCAACAAAGTGGTATTTCTCTGTAAGTTTCATTAGGGAATTGTTTTCAGAAGTGTATCATTGTATGGTTTCCAATAAAACTGCATTTTCATAATTTTGTGCCTCTTTTGTCCTTCAGTCCAGAAGACATGGCAGGCTGAATAGATCCCATTCGATTGATGTAGAAAGCCTGTACGCCTCCAAACGGACAAAACGGGAGGAGGAAGAGACTGAAGAATCCAAGGAGAGCAAGAGACCTAGAGCAGAGAACACAGTCATCAATCGAAAGGTTGGTACCAACTTTTTCAGTTCCTATCTCTGACTCTCGGGTTAAACACACATGGCAGCTGGAACCCATGTCCGTGGAGCTTTCGCCGTAGTTTCGGGGCCTACTCCAGTAGCTCGGACACGGGGGGCCTCAAGCAGCAAAGGCCACCAGGGAATATTGGCTCTTGTGCCAGATCAACAAGGATGCTGCCTTAGCTATCTGCTGGAGTTGCCCAATGACTCTTTTGGATCGTGAAGGCTTGCAACCCAAATGCACCAGAAACCGGGTTGTTGAGTTCACTATGAAGCCTCTACACCCTACTTCAACTGGGAGCTCCTGACAGTCCCAACCCTCCTCGCAGCATTTCAGGCGGAGTACCTCATACATTAACGGCTTCCTCGTGAGCCCATGCAATATTTGATTCCCAAGGCACCATCGGCTCAACAAGGAGAAGCTTCATCTTTCTGGATCAGATGATGTCTGGACGATGGTTGGAGTGCGCAATCTCTCTTGGCAAACATTTTCAGCCTTTCCTACTTCATCATCAATTGCTGTTGTCCTTTTACTGGTACATAAATCAAGGCATGATCTCCCTTCAAGATCTCTGTAACTATTCATACATCCATCCATATCATTTTCTCTTTTAATACCCCCTTTCTCTTTCTTCCTCATTTCTCATTTTGCTTATATCTTTGAAATGTCAAATGTCAAACTTTCTTTTTTTTTAAAACAACTTAAAATTAGTGATGAATGATTTCAATAGAATGAATTTTTATCAGCATGTTTTACTATTTGATCATTAACATATTAAAAGCTGCATTCACAAAGATTGCAAATGTACTATTTGAGCATGAAAAAGTAATCCCTGCAAAGCACATGTGAGTTTGGAAACCTCTAGGTTTAGCTGAAAAAATATTTACATGGTCAGGACCATACAATGCATTCATGGTAATTTTTGACTCACATGCGAAGCAAAAGTGAGTCTATGTACTGAGCCGTGTCGTCCGTCCGTCCGGGCGTCCGTCCGTCCGTCCGTCCGGGCGGGCGTCCGTCCGTAAAAAACTTAAACGTTGGATTTTTCTCGGAGACTATTAAGTCTATCAACACCAAATGTGGCATGATGGTGTATGATGACAAGGCCTCAAAAAATATACATAGTGACTTGACCTTGCTTCAAGGTCAAGGTCACAGGAGCCATAAATGTGGTCTCAAAAACAGTCATTTTTCACATTTTCCCAATTTTCTCCCACGTTATTGAGAATGGCGACCTTAGCTACAAGTGGTATATAGGTCAAAGCAAGCCCTATCTTTTGATACCAGTTTGGTTGACCTTGCTTCAAGGTCAAGGTCACAGGAGCTCTTCAAAGTTGGATTGTATACATATTTTGAAGTGACCTTGACCCTGAACTATGGAAGATAACTGTTTCAAACTTAATAATTATGTGGGGCACATGTTATACTTTCATCATGAGACACATTTGGTCACATATCATCAAGGTCAAGGTCACTTTGACCCTTATGAAATGTGACCAAAATGGGGTAGTGAACCACTAAAAGTGACTATATCTCATGGTAGAAAGTGCCAATAAGCACCATTGTGCTTCCTATGTCTTGAATTAACAGCTTTGTGTTGCATGACCTTGGATGACCTTGACCTTGGGTCAAGGTCACATGTATTTTGGTAGGAAAAATGTGTAAAGCATTTCTTCGTGTATGATGTCATTGGTAGGTTTAGTTGTTTGACCTTGACCTTGAAGGTCACCTGAAGGTCAAGGTCATATAAAGGTCAAGGTCAAGCATGTGAGTCGTATGGGCTTTGCCCTTCTTGTATTTGTTGCCTTGCACAACAACATGAAAAAGTGATTTCCTTGTAATTGTGCACAGAAAAGAAACGGACAAGGTATGAGATGCTCCACCTGCAGTGTTGTGAATAGGGTTGGGACTGTCGGCCCCCTGTAGAAGTAGAATGCAGAGGGCTCAACGCCCACTCCATGAACCATTTCTTGGTGCAGCTGGAATGGGGCCCCTCTTGCTTCAATTGACCTGCTTCCCTGGAGCCAAAGCCCAAATTGGGTCAGGGGTCTGCCTCTCACACTGACACCCCCTGGGGCTATCCATGTCAGAGTCAGAGAGCTCCATGGACATGGGTTCCAGCTGAGGAGGGGGGTATCATTCTTCAGCTGCAGCATGTAAATTGTTAAATGTTGCATTGGACTCGGAGACGACTTCTGTCCTTATAAGACAAGGCAAAGAACTGAAACCTGACCTAACAACACTCTATGCATTGCTCAACAATTTGCTGAGGTGAAATTTGTCTTGTCAGTATTTATCTGTTTGGGTCACTGGCAAGAAAGTAATTTGATAGGATATTTTTAACAATGAAAAATAAAAAGATTAGTTTTGTAGGCAATGCGTTTTTAATTTTATTTTTTACATCGGCATACTATGCAAGTGTCGGGGGGGATTTCCTATTTCTGCCAATGTTATGTCCTTGCTGTCATTTATGTCCAAAATATAATCTAGGTAAACATATCAAATAATTATAATGAAATTTCACATTTTGATTTAAATCCCTGTCAATTGTGTGCCATCAAATAGCCTACAAAAACAAAATAATCCTATGGAGAAAAAGCTAGGGGGGTTGTAATATTCATCAGTTTTCGTGTATACAGGTGAGTCATCACTTTCATTCATAATTTGGTCAGATGCTGATTAATTCGACCTCATTTGCACCTCTGCAGCGCCTTCGTCGAAGTCACTCCCTGCCAGATGCTGAAAACATCATGCATGCTGTGTCGAAGCTTGCAGAGATTCCAGAGCTGATTGGCGACACCACAAAAGTAGGTCTGCTGTGTGTGTTTTAGCAATTAGAAGAAAAGAGCACCTGCATGCCAAAAACGTGCACCAGTATCATGCAAAGATGATCATCATTTTAAATGTGAATGGACTCGAATAGTCAAAAAGACATGTGAGGTTTACTACACTCAAAAATGGACCTCATTGGACATTTTCTATAAAATTGTCTGCAATATAGTGCAAAATAAAATTTAAATGCTCAGAATTTGCATTAAGAGAATAACCCACTGATGTTGTTTGTTCTTTTCTCTCTCACCTGTCATCTGCATACTTTGTGTCTTTTCTACTTGTTTTTGCTTCTGAAAATACTCTGTGTGTGTGTGTGTGCGCGTGCATGCTTTGGAGCAAGTAATGACTGGACCTGTAGTCTGTTGCTGGCATTGTATCAGCAATGCCTTTGAGTGTGTGCATCCATACTGTTCTGCTTTCCAGGATCAGTGCCCATGCCCATACTTGCCATGCCCCTGTGGTAGGATTTGTTCCCCCAAATTGTTAAAATGGCTAAATTGTCCTTTAAATCCACTTTTCTGTGGAACACACTTTTACACTCACTCACACACACGCGCGCGCACACACACACACACACCCACAGACACCCACAGACAGCTGATGGGCAGTACACCAGCAAAGACTTTCTTGTCTGACCTCAAAGTGCCTGTTACAGGTCTCAAAAGGCTGATGCCAAAAAGTCATCAGTTGATTCTACAGTTGTTGTTTTGACATATGTATATAATGTAGATAAACTGCTTAAAAACTTTTATGCATGTGCATGAAATGGGTTGTATTGGCTTCTCAAGAAAGAAAGGTAAGTGTAAGCTAAATAAAAAATATATAAATATTTTGTGTGTCCCACCAAACACAGCTTCGTTCCCCCCCCCCCCCCCCCCCTCAACCCCCCCCCCCCCTTTTGTTGGCAGTTGTTCCCCCAAGTCGGGCATGTCTGTTTGCTTCATATTTATGTATGTCATAGGTGCCAACCCCTTATTACTACTCTCAGCATTCTTTGACCAATCTCTCAGTATTTTAGGGCAACTCTCGGCATTTTCACCTATAATGACAAATGGTCCCAACAACATTTTTGGGGTTCCTATCTCAAGTGGACAATAACTGAAAATATATTAAACAGAAACATTTACCATCGTGCCTGGTGCTAAGCAGTCTTGAGACTAAGTAGCATTTCTTCTGGTTCAGGTAATGAGTTAATTGTCAAGGATTATTTTTGGAAGCCTGGTCAAATTATGAGCAGAAGAATGTATAGTGAGGATATCAAATAAGGCAGTCTTGACTGAAAATTGTCCTTATGAAAATAACACTATGAAAAGCAGAACATTTCCACCATTCCAGTGTGACTACTCACATTATCTAAAGTTCACAATGATACATCAGCCAAGTTCCACAGTTCCAGTCTATCAAATTTTTCATTTGTGGACTAGTGGAGAATTTGGCAAGAATGGATTGCTACCAATTATTGCCCGGGAGTTCACACTAATTTAGAAAAGCATCAATCATCAACTTTTTTTCTGACCCTCTAATTTGCCCACCTTCACCACCCACCCCTAGAAAATATGTATTTCAATGCAACTGTTAGAAAATACATCAAAAACAGGATGGTTGGCACCTCAGAGTTTTGTGTGTGTGTGCGTACACGCTTGAAATTGTGTTTGTGTGTGCGTGTAAATGCATGTATTTTGCATTTTTCAATCCCTTTTCGGGGGCCTCATGGACATATTACTTTTCAAAAGTTCCACAGATTGCCAGTTGTTCCCGGAAGACACCAAGACTTAAAAACCATTGAACCTTCAACGGTAATAAGCTCTGCTTTTTGTATTGTGTTTGAGTTGCCTTTCTAAGCATGTAGCTGTTGTTGGCCAGTCCTACAGGGTTACCTGGTGGCTTTTGCTCTAGCTGTCCTGCTCTGTTCTCCTTGCTACTGCCTCACCTGGTGCTATGCAACACTGGTTTGCTTGACATTTCTGACCCACTCATGACACAACTTAAAATCATGGTAAGTTGATTAAACTCTGCATATGTCACCAACTTAATAGTTGCTCTTTTGTTCTAGAACACACACTGTCTCATTTTGCAAAAGGCATTCTCAAATGAGGAGGTCTTTACTACTAACATGGTAGCAAACATGTCACCATTTCATAACTTTGAAAGCCTCTCTAAGAAAGGTGTTTCATGTTTCCTTTGATTAAATGTAAGATGAAAAGAATCGGGTGTGTAGAAAGTTGACTCTCCAAAGACTTGCTCCTCAAATGATCATCAGTCATGTGCACTGTGTTGACTTCTGTGTTGGAGCATTTTGTTTTGTTTTCAAATCACATTTTCCATACTTGTATGTATTCAACATTCTGTGGCAATAAACTGTCGCTCTGGATTTGCATGCCTACTTCGAAAATTATTTTGTTTGGTTGGTTAATGAATTGCATGGACATTCACCCCCCTGTAGGTTTGGGGTAAAAATTGACCTATGAAGTCTCCCTACTCAAACTCAAATTCTTTTGTCACTTTATGAATGAATCGCTGTGAATTTCCTGAGAATTAACCAAAAGCGCTTGCCAGTCAGTTGCTTGCTGGTTATATGGCCTGCCAGCTTGGCTGTCTTTCCACATCCCTCTCCCATTCATGGGAGCCTTTCCATTTATTTGATGGTGATGCTTTGAATCATTTCTGTCATAGAATATATTTGATTCTACTTGTCAACCCAACACTGCTTCTTACAATGGTTTTGGTGGCACCGTCTCCTGCATATTCATATTTGTCATGGCAAAATGCTGCCCCGCATCCATAAGCAGTGTAGCTTGTCTGCAGTTCAAATCTTCTTGAATCCTTGTCTTGCTTCCTTGGGCAAAATGCCTCCCCCCACAGCCTCTCCTACTGAGGAGTACAACCAGTTATTGGGCTCTGCACGGGGGCAACCAGGGGTGAAATATACCTTTAAAAAGTAATAATAGAAAAGGAGAACAAAAAAAGGTGATAATTTTATCAAATAACCATTATGACCAATGTTTGCATCATAAGACTTAGTCTGTAACATGTCCATCTTAGTTACCATTATCAAAACAGAAAATGCCCTTTTCCTTGGAAACTGATTAGATCTGGACTTAAGTTTAAAAATCATTGTACAGGCTGCTAAAATGAACTTGATGCACACATTCTATTTTTGACATGCTTGACCACTCTGGAATCTAAACATGAATTTGTCACATTCTCCAAGACTGTTGGGCATGATGATTTTATGTTGGTTCTGACTTGGACATCTACATGTATTTCAGTAATTTGCATCATTTCAGTGACAAACCACCAAAGTTGTGCATTAAAACAATTAACATTTTCTTGAGTAGTATTTGGCCCTGGAATCAGATTTTTGTATATGTATATATGGTGGCTTCCACACAGTGATGCCATGCATTTCACCTTGATGTCTCCTTGATTCATCTACATTGCTGCTTTGCATATGACATTATGTACATCAACAAATGTGATCTGCTCCAACAAGAGGTACCCCAAATTGGATTAATTTGTTCTTTTCTTGTATTAGGATCATGAAAAAATACTAAACTAGTACAAAATGGTGCAAGAATGATAAAAAATGTGATAATTCAAAATAAAGTCATCGGAGATAGTAGTCAAATACCTGCAATCAGTCGTTTTGAGAAAATGGCCATTGAAGTTGACAAAGACAGTGAGTGTAAAAAGGCCACATAGAAGGTAAGCATATATCTAAAACAGTTCATCTAACTTGATTTGAGTTTTCCGGTGTTTTGCTCCAGACTAAGTGTACCTTTTGTCAGATCAGGTCTCAAATGTCCTTTCAAAGAAGAAATAGTGAGTTGATGGGGTTTTAAAAAATGTATCTCTTCCTTTTTTTTCATGTCTATGTGTGTACTTTGCAGCTACTGCAGTTGATGAACCATGAATTCGAGGATATTGAACAGTTCCACATCATAGACTGCAGGTTTCCATATGAGTACAGAGGAGGACACATCATGGTAATGTTCATACTTTCTTTTTCCTTTTTTTGGTGAGATTTGGTGGGGGTAGAGTATGTTAAGGAGAGCTTAGAGACATTTGAAACTTTCATTTGCAGTAAGTTAAACCCGGAATATTAAAGAAGCTAAACTTTCCCCAAAACACTGATTACATGTAACTTACACTAGCCCTCTTCAAACCTGGAACAGATCTCACGACAGTTTCAGGTGATTGTGCCACAACTGAAGAATAGGATGTCGGGGAAAATGTAACTTTGTGAAGAGCTCTGAGCAGATAAATACTTTAAAATGTTACTGTAGAAATCTGTACTTTCATTATCATCATCATCATCATCATTATTATTGTTGTTGTTATTGAGGAAGCAAAGGCAGGTGTTGAAGCAAACTAGGTTGGAATATGTCCAACCTGTTGCATGAGAAGTGCCTGCATGCATGACCTAGTTGCATTTTGGGTGCCTATCAAAAATGCAAATTCATGTGCAATGTATACTAATTACCACTAACTATTGGACAAGGAGAATGGGAGGAAAGATGCAGAGTGCATATAATCTATTTCACCTGAAATCTGCAACTAGGTCTGATCTTCTGCCCTTTAATATATTTATTTATCTATTAATTAATTACCTGTCTTATTTATTTATTATTTATTTATTTATTTATTTGTATTCTGATTTGAAATTGAAATATTGCCTATGAGTGTATCTGCACCAGATTGAGACAGGGTGCACGGTTACTAATGTGAAAAAAAGTGTTTGAACAGACTGATACCTGTGTGGTCATTGACCTTTTTCCTGCTTTGTACATTCACCTTGATATTTTTCCTTCATGATCACCCGAAATGGGCTTGAGGGTAAGAATAGATCCACTGCATCTCCCTAGCTACTGGTAAAAGGTGGGATAAACTTCCAGTGACTAGGCACACTATTGAGGGCTCTGCAGGAAACTGCAAGGCTGGCTGGCCATGAAAAAGTTACAATCTTTAGTTCTATAACAATTTTAGGATGAATGGTTTCATTGATTCTTACTTTAAGTAGGGTGACAATCCGTTTCAAGGCCAGATTGAAATGATCTTTCGGAACATTGAATTTTTCTGGAGAACCACCAAGCAAACAAAAACACGTGCCTTTATAGACTGTTAAGCAGAGTTCAGTTGATGGGACAAAACTTATGTTTACTTGCTCTAAAAAATGAGACATTAACCATTTGCAATTTATGCATTTCAAAGCAAAACCAGCTTCAAATTGCCATAAAATATTTCTTTTCAACTTAATTCTTTTAAAAGATACACCATTAACAAGATCATTCAATGTTCTGACAGATAAAAACAACATACTCTATAAGGGATTTTCTGGATGACATGCATATTGTTTACCCATCTGATGACTTGGGCATTTTCTCTACTAAAGTCTATTTTTGTGAGTGACAGCACTGTCATTCTTTCATTTTCATCAAGATGGACATCAGCCATGAAGCCTGACCACAAATTCATTTGCCATTGGAGCAGAAAAATCCTGCTGTAGCTCCAACATCACCAGCTGAAAGCTCAAAGACTGAGATACCCTTGAGCTCAATTCTATTGTGAAGTTTGAACCTGTGTGAGAGAAAGAAAAATGTTGCATCTTTTTCTTCCCTTTGTGTGGCATGTGAAGACGTTGCAATGGAGTCCCCTGCAGATTGCTGGCCTGCATCTTCCTTGTGCTCCAAGATGTGTGTGAAGAGTGGTTTTCCATTGTGGAGGAGAAACCAGCAAATGACAACAAAGAAAGACTTCCTCTATATGCATACCTTACTGAGGAGGACATTGATGAGATTGAAGGAGAGAGGCAACCAAAGAAAATTCCCCAAAAATTTCAGATGTGGTTCTTTATAGCTTTTTTTTTAAATATATAGAACTGTGTGTTCAAAGTTAATTTCTCCTTGGTGTAGGGGCAAAGTCATCCATGACTGAGAGAGGCTGTATGTGTGGAGCACCTTTACTGAGGAGGCTGACGGAGCTGTGCTTGCAGTCCCTGGCCCCTCTGCCTGGAGTGCTGGACTCCCTCCTCTCTTGATAAGCTCTCCTCTGGAGCACAATCACTGCAGGAGGAGTCGGCCTGTGTAAACAGCTGAGAAAGAAAGAGAAGGTGTCTATCCTCTGATGGCTGTGTTGCACTGAAGTTGTCACGTGTGTCCAAGACATATTTTGGACTCTCTCATTGTTTGTATCACTCCTTTAAATTCTGTGTGAGACTTCGTCTGCACAGTATTGATCGTGGACACACACACAAATATTACGGGCACGACGATGAGTCAAATGGTTCAGTTCACTTGTGTTTGGTTTCTTCTGACTGGTCAGTCAGAGGGATTGTCATTGGTTTAGGAAAAGGTTGGGTTGCTGCATACTGTAAAGACAGTGCTCTCCAACCAGTTTGACCTCCATTAGATTGTCAAGCTTGACCAGTTTACTTGGTCTTGGTAGACAACCCCACAAAAGCTGAGGGTACTTGACAGACATACCAACCTCACAAACCTTGACACAAAAATTAATGTGCACAAAAAAATGTGGAAAGGCAATGCAAGCACTTTGCCCAGAAGTGCATCTTTAAGATCTGCACAGTTGCATATGCCAGCAGAATATGCCACTGGCTGTAAGTGACTGCAGGCAGTCACTGACCACTGGATTGGATGGCCAACTGTGGTGGCATCACTTAGTTCATCATAGTCTTCTGTTGTCTTGGCTGTCACTCTTTTACACTGTCTTCCTCGCAGATGGCTCTAGGTGAGCAGTGATGTTTCCCAATGCCCCCCTCTCCTGGTTGGTACTTCAAGTCTGACAGATCAGTGTAGCTAAGGCCAAATAAAGATGGTTGGGGTAACCCAGCTGACCCTATTTTTTTCTCCAGACCCTAAACTTTTATTTCTTATCTGATGGACCACAGTCCACATAGGGAACCCTCAGTGTGGCACACTGCCCTACAGAGTTGTCATATGTGCTGCTGAGAGGGAGAGAGATGTTTTTATTTAAAAATCCAGTTTAGTGTTTTTATTTTGCACACCGTGTTAAAAGGAAAGTGTCTTGGGTGAATGCTGCAGTTGAATTATGTTAAAAGGGTGAAACTACTCATCTGCACACCTGAAGTCTTTACCAGCTAAACATATAATTCTTGCATTGAACTCTAGTTTCCACATCAGACATTGTCAGTTCAATAAATTGCTTTTTTCTGATATATAAAAATCTACATTATGTTTGGATTAAGTTTTAGCAAAAAGTTCTTGCCAAATGTGAAAGTTATCTCTAATGTGAACATTAAGGCAAGCAGATTACAATGTACATTAGATCATTATTCACATTAGGCATTATATGTATAATGATATTTATTATCAAAAATAGTTGTGGTGAAGGTAACCTAGCAATCCCTCTTTTTTCCTGCTGACCCAACACTTTTTGACTCTCATGCGAAGCAAAAGTGAGTCTATGTACTCACCCGTTTCGACCGTCCGGGCGTGGTGTCATCCGTAAAAAAACCTTTTACGTTGGATTTTTCTCGGACACTATTAAGTCTATCAACACCCAATTTGGCATGATGGTGTATGATGACAAGGCGTCAAAAAACATACATAGTGACTTGACCTTGTGTCAAGGTCGCAGGGGCCGTAAATGTTGTCTAAAAAACAGCCATTTTTCACATTTTCCCAATTTTCTCTGGAGTTTTTGAGATTGGATACCTGACCTATATATGGTATATAGGGCAAAGTAATCCCTATCTTTTGATACCAGTTTGATTGACCTTTTGTCAAGGTCACAGGAGTTCCTTAAAGTTGGATTGTATACATATTTTGAAGTGACCTTGACCCTTCCAAACTTCATAACATTGTAGTACACATGTTATACTTTCATACTAGGTCAAATGTGATTGTATATCATCAAGGTAAAGGTCGTTGTGACCCATTTAAAAACTGAAAAGTTTGAAATGGAAACAGTGAAATTTATAGCTAGTTCGCATATTTTTAATCAGAAAACAACTGTTTATGAAATTACTTTATTGGAAGTGACAATTTAAAAACGTCAGAGTTGAAAAAATATATTAGAATAACAATAAAAAATATTTCAATATAACCTTGACCCTGAACTATGAAAGATAACTGTTTCAAACTTCATAATTGTGTGGGGCACATGTCATACTTTCATCATGAGCCACATTTGGTCACATATCATCAAGGTCAAGGTCACTTTGACCTGTATGAAATGTGACCAAATTGGTCAGTAAACAAGGCCATGTAAAGGCACCACAGGCGCCTGCATGGAAACAAATCCATGAAAACAAATCGAGATGGTAGTGCCGCAGGCTCTAAACTTATAGGCTCCAAACTTATATCATGACCAGACCAGGTAAAGGTGCCATAGGCACCTACCTGAATTCATGTCCAAACTAACTGGTCAGTAAACAAGGCTAAGGTGCCATAGGCACCTACTTGATCCACAGGCGCCAAACTAACTGGTCAGTAAACAAGGCTAGGTGAAGGCGCCGCCACCCACAAACTGTCACATGCCGCGGTGACCCGTGATGATGTAGGCACCACAGGCGTATTTGTCAATCACATACTGCACGTCTGTGTTTGCCATCCAGATTTGAGCTAGGGCATCGTTCCGCGTGTTCGTGCGGCTCTCCGATGGTTTGCGTATACAATCCAACTTTAAAGAGCTCCTGTGACCTTGACCTTGAAGCAAGGTCAATCAAACTGGTATCAAAAGTTAGGGATTACTTTGCCATAAATGTTGTATAAAAAAACAGCCATTTTTCACATCCTCTCACCATGTGAGTCATGTGGGCTTTGCCCTTCTTGTTTCAATCATGCACAAAGAAAGAAAGAAATTGGTAAACAATGAACTGCATGCTGGCCCATCTTCCCTGCCCAATGGTCGTGTGGGGAATCCACTATTTAAGTTCTAAACATTTTCAGCTAAAGATAAATTTTTATGAATGTTCAATCTGGCCTCTTAAATTCTTTTACATTCAGGCTAAACCACTGACCCCTCTTCCTCCTCCCACCATCACCACAACCTTTAAAAAAATTTGGTATCATCATTATATATTTACTGAAATATAGATAATAACATAATATACAGTAGATAATATCATATTGTATTTTAGTGTAGAATTTTATCAAAGTTATTAAACATTACATTGTATTATACTATATTGTATCATATTAGAGACCTGCTTTAACTGCTGCCAGACAATTGTTATATGTAAATAATTGTTAGTATTGATGTCAACATTTTCTTTGAACAAGATAAATAGGATCAAGATTAAGAAAATGAGCTTGAATACGAAGCAGAAATCTTATTATTATGCTTGCAAAGGCATATTTTCTCACTCCAAATGTGCACTTTTTACTAGTTCTTATTTTGGTTATGCTCTTGGACATTGATTTGAACGTGGTGCCATGGTGTGGAAGTAGGCATGTGCAAGCACACTGAATTTTGTATATTTAAGGGGGCTAGAAATCTGTTCACCCCGGATATGGTCCGAAAGGAGTTTTTCGACAACCTCAAAGAACTTGAGGACAAGAACAAGAGGATGGTGTTGGTGTTCCACTGTGAGTTCTCCTCTGAACGAGGCCCAGCAAGGTGAGTATCACCTGGTACTGTTCAGGTACCTGGGGACCGACAGAGGAAAGCTTTGCATTCGTTTCCTGTTAGGTTGTTTGTGCATGAATATGTGTTAGTGTGAATGTGTGTTAGCAGGAATATGAAAGTATACTTGTATACTCATGAGGTTGTTTCGTTTATTCATGAATGTTAAGTTTTCCCCTTTTAAAAATGTATTTTGAATTTTCACATTTATTTTTAATCATCCATTCACTGTGTTTGTCAGTGATCCTGTAAGTGTACTTAGTATGCTGTGCTAGGATAGGCATATGTTTAAAGAAATGCTGTTCTCCTCAGTCTATGAATATACTGGCATGTTTCTCCCCACTCAGAATTATTACTGGGTACCTGTGAGAGCAGCTATGGCTTACTGACTGTACTAAATTACCCTTGAATGCAGCCATGTACCCGAATGGGATTGGAATTCCCTTGAGGGAGTGAAGTTAGCACTGTTTCCTATGTGTCTAATCTGTCATTGTGTTAGTTGTCAAGTGCCAGTGAAGGATTGGTCATGCAGCCCAGTGATCAGGGGGTAAAGTGTAAAGTAGTCTAAGACCCAGACATGGATGATAAGCTGCTATGTAAAATCACACCTATACCTTTCCCTTTTTGTCATTGCTAAGATTTTTACAACGTAATTGAACACTAGATTTCGAGACCTGAGAAGGATGGACCGGGAGAGGAACACCCACCGCTACCCTCATCTCCACTACCCTGAGATCTATGTCCTGGAAGGGGGTTACAAAGCTTTCTTTGAACAGTACAAGGTGAGTTCCTGGGGGTGGGAGTGGGGATTATGATAACTAACCTCCACAACAACCAGTCACATCTGTCACCTGCCCTGCTGAAGCAGGCTGTGGGTGTCAAACAAAGGAAGGTGGATCACCTAAGCTGATGGGCTGAAGAGTCCCATTCCCTAGTCTTTCTTTTCAACCAAATCCAGCAGGATACCCTGTCTGCTGCCTCGTCTGTCTCTTCGGGGGACCAAGCGGCTTTCGTCCAATTTCTGCAATGAGAGCTGTGGCCGTGATTCTTCGTGAGACCAGATGCTTGACTATTGTTGTACTTCACCACTTACACCTGGTGCCACTTTTCTGTGCTTCCCTTCATTTGGATTGTCAGCTCTAGGAGGACTGTGGACATCACCTTTAGTGAGATTTCACACTGCTCCATCCATTAGCATCACACACACACACACACACACACAACCTCACCCTCCTTCTTTTTCTAAACATACTTATTATTCTTGGCAACAATGTTCTGCCAGTTGCTAGTTGATTGAGACATATCAGTGACCATGTGTAAGCCCTCTCTCCCAGACTAGATGTCTCCACAGGTGTGAATTTTCAAATGGAGGGTTCACTTTATGAAGCAGCATCAGTGGTTGACAACACAACACAGCACAGGAAAGGCATTGAATTGCTTGCATTTGAATGACAGCTGTAACAAGTTATGAAAGCAACTTTCTACCCAAGCCTTCATTAGGCTCACCCTGTGTTTAATATATCTGAGGCAACAGTGATAAGGGATTACCTCTATAAAGATTTTCAGCAGCCTCTGTTCTCTGCTGTTGTAGGAGTTCTGTGATCCACAGAAATACCTTCCCATGAAGCACAAGGAGCACAGAGAGGACCTTCGACTGTTCAAGTCAAGCCGACACTTCAAGACCAAAGCCAGAACCTTCCCAGGCGACACCCCCACGACCACCACCATCTCAAGCTGCTCCACCCCTGATGTGCCGAAATGATTCAGTTGTTGATCAAACGAGCTTTTCGCTATTCCATATGGAATGGTCTGATCAGGGCAACACACTCACCAGTGCCACCATCTCAAGCACCTCTACCATTCATTTGCCCAAATGATCCAGTTATTGGTCAAAAGAGCATTTCGATTTTCCATATGGAATGGTCTGATCAGTTAGTCAGGAGAGGTCTGCCCTCCTCCTCCCCCGCCATCCTGAAATTTGATTTTGTCTTGTGCTTGCAGTGAGCCTAGAGCAGTGCCTACCTACACTGCAGGATGAAATGATTCATGATACGCTGCCCGAGTTGGGCAATGCAAGTGATCTCTGCCCAACCGTGTGTGCTCAAGGGGACCTGGACAAAGCAGTCACCCAGGCTGCCTGTCCAAGTTCCATCACTTTCAGAAGCTTGGGTGGTTCATGAGAAGGCACATTGGATGCCAGTTTTTCAGCAGGTGCTAGCTGTTCCTTTCCAAATGCTGAGGCTATCCCTGAGTCTTTCCAACAGATGACAGCACCGCCATGAATTAAGGGGTGTGCAAAGTGGGTGTCATTCCAAATGCAAAAACTGAACAAACAAAAAAACACAAAAAAATCCGAAAAATCATGTGTATCTTTGCTAAAAGTGTTAGAAAAATTGCTGCATGCAAGAGTTGCTTGTTATAGATTTTTTTTCCCACCTATGTTTGTTGAAATTTGAAACAAAATCATCTTATCTAGAAGTTCACATAGTACAGGAATGTTCCCTGCCTTTTGCTAATTGAGTCTTGATCATGTTAATTTTATTTCAGTACTTAATTTGCTACAGAATGTGATAAACACTCTGGGCAAGTATGTTCTAAAGTAAGACTAACATGCCAAAGGTCAAATCAGGAAAAAGTGGGAAATTATATTCATTGATGTGTTTAATGATGACATTTCTTTACAATGATTAAGCTTTCTGCATGTATTCTTATGAAAGGTATTTAAGAATTGTTGCTTATTTTGTTGCTTGGTGACCGAGTCAGTGTGTTGAAGTGTAAATGATGATAGCCTCTTGTCTGATGAACTCATGAAGTATTCTCAAGGAGGATTTTGCATTCTACTTATGAAGTTAAAATGTAGGGTCCTTTTTTTCTTCTTTTTTTTTCCTGTATTGACATCCAGATTGGATTGCTTAGTGGAGTTTGCATGTACCATATGAAGTGTTCACAGAACTCTTGGTAGATTGATTGTTGCTCAGTTGTTTTTGTCTTGTTGTTTGGTTTCTTCTTTTCCCCAAAAGAGTAACTGTTGTAGCCTGATTTTTCTTTTCTTCTTTGACTGTCTTACTTGTGCCACTATTTGTATCAGATTCCAGAGGACTATGCCTGATCCTAAACCAGATATTCAATTTTGTAGAAAATAGTGAACAATGCTGAAGTGTCACATTAGTTTTTTCACAGTTTAGCAACATCTCTGCAATTTGTGTCAAATCATGTGGAGGACCTCTGCAGCATATTTTTTTCTCTTTTGTGTGTGTCCTTGCAGATCAATTTAGATTTTATCATTATCATTATTGTTTTAGTTTTATCATCATCATCATCATCATCATCATCATCATCATCATCATCATCATCATCATCATCATCATCATCATCATCATCATTTATATACTCTGCAGTGTTATGTTTATTTTCTTTTTCCAGCATCCTTGTAGATAAATCTCTCTCTCTCTCTCTCTCTCTCTCTCTCTCTCTCTCTCTCTCTCTCTCTCTCTCTCTCTCTCTCTCTCTCTCTCTCTCTCTCTCTCTCTGTAGATCTGGTAGCCTTAATTTTTTTCTCTCTTTTTTAGCACAAATAATTTGTACCAACACAATAGTTTTAATGGCCAAGAAAAATTACTTGGATGCTTCTCCAAAGTAAGGGTGTGTATGTCACCAGAGTAGGATCATACACAGCCTAGCAGTGTACATAATATCTAGTGTGTCGTTTGTGTGTGTTGGGGGTGGGGAATTTCCTTTCCTTCCCTCCCCTGCCCCAGGACTTGAGGGGTTTTGGGTAAAGCGAGACAATGGTGAATTGTGCACACTTTACACCCTATCATGAATGCCTTATAACAAATTCCTTATGTGAATAATAATCATGTATAGTTTATGGAGATATTTAACCTGAGTGTCTTACTAGTGTTGCTGTTTTTAACCATCCACTAAATAGCTGGAAATAAGTTTACCTTGTTCATTGTTCCCCAAACCAGTCCTCCAATCCCCTGGTATTGGTGGTTCAGATTTCGAATGCATTCTTGACCTTTCCAGTTGAGTGGCTTCATTTCAACAAAGATTCATTCATACCCTTAGCACCTTTCACTTTGCTGCAACAAAGTGAGGAAAGGCTTTTTTAAGCTTTCTAGTTGACTAGCTTTATTGCTTCATTCATACCATTTTTGCCTTTAAACTTGCAACAAGAAAGAGGGAGGGAAACTTCTTAAACTATCAAGGGTATTCACTGTTCTTGTCAGTTATGTTGTGGTGTCTATTCTGTGGTTTATAAAAGCTTTGTTCTGTGCACTTCTTTAAAAAATCTCAATCTCCCTCTCTCTCCCAAGTAGTCCATTCTTAGAGCTAGGAAAATGTTTCCAGTTTGCACAAAACGGAATCATAAATGCCTTCTCCATATTCAGGTGTCTGCTCTGGCTGTGTCTGTTGTGCATCTTAGTGCAACCCTGTGCTCAGTAGAAATCCTCATGATTTCATCTCTGTGCCTTTTCTCAAGTGTATCATTGAACATTTCTTTACCCACCATTGATTTACTTTTCCTCTATGTGGGTCTTTCATATAAAAATCCATGGGAAATATGAGGAAAAAATTTACAACACTTGATTAATAATGAATTTCTAATTAGCTGCAGACCTAACCTATGTATAAGAGTACCCTTTCTTAAGGGAAGAGTGACTCACAGACTAATACTGGACTGGTAACTGTACATCAATCAGATTAATGATTACTGTTCTGTATATTGCAGCTGTTAGGTAAGTGTTTTTTCAATTTTGATGTGTGCAAATTAGCATAAGACATGCGTGATCAAGACTGCAGTTTTCTCTGGTTATGGAGTATAACAGAAAAATATTGTCTTTGTTTTACATTGTCCACAACAAGTAGAGCTCAAGGTCTACAGGGATTTGTTCTCTGGTGCCTTGACCTGGACCCATTTAGCAGTGAACAAACATTAGTGTAAAGCCATCCAATGACAAAACTGTTGAGCTCAGAGAGACTGCATGACATTTCTGTTGATTCCCTGACAATAGCTGTTCTAATTGCAAAATGACTCAACTCTTCTTCTCTGAGAAATTTGCTGACAAAGATATGTCTATGCTTTTTGAATGTAAACTTTATGTGTGGGGGCATGCATGAAGAACCACCGACCCCATGTTGATCCACGTCCATTGACCCCCTTTTTTTCTCCTGAGGTATTTTCTAGTAAAGAACTTAAGAGCTGCATTTTGATGATATGAACACATGTTATGTGCATAAAAGAGTCTGCCTTTACAGAATAACAATTCTGAAGCCCATATCTTTCTGACAAATACATGTGTCAGGTGATGCTTTTAATGAGGAAGTTAATGGAATAAATGGATATGTAAAACATGAAATGATACTTTTCAGACTGAACTGCATGAGGAGACTGAAAAAAGAGTTTTTACTGTTGGAAATATATACAACAGTGATACTTCATTTGTTTATTGTATTCAATCCTTTGACGTACATCAGTTTGCCACTAACGATTATTGCTTTAACCCTTTTTGTATTTGCTTCACACACAAAAAGGATGAATGGTCTGGACTGCACAAAACTCATCTCTTCCTAGTTGGCTTGCAATGTTATGCAGAGTCCTGATGTCCTATCCAAAGCATGAGAGTTTGTTGCTTTGTAGCAGTAGGAAGCAATGCAATGCCATCCCCAGTGCAAAAAAGGCTGTCTCTGTCCTTTGGGTCTTCAGTGGTGAATCTTGTTGAAGTCATCCTCACTTGTAAAGGGGATGTGTGTATAGTATTGGTGAAGAAATGTGGCACATTGGCTACAGTGTAAGCCAGAACAGGGTGGAGAGAGCTTTTACTGTTTTTAAGCATACATGGGTACTTTTATGTGGATTGTAACTTGAGCAGGCATTGGGACGGCCTGGGGCTCTGTTGTTACACAGCAAGGCCGGAGACTGAGCTATGGCTGACTGAGATTACTGCTCAGTGGTCTACAGCCTGACAATATCCACTTGGGAAGGGCTTTGACTACACATCTGTGCAAGGTGGTGGTAAGAGTTTTATTGCATGTTTGTCATCAGGTTGTTTTTTACGTTGAAGGAATTTTGAATGACATATGTACATTATGCATGTTGATTTAATTGGAGGACTTGAGGGATCTGACCTTTTATGTTAATTAATATGGCACCACTCCTCCCTTTAAACCACATGTTTTTTTTAGACATCAAATGTTTTAGTTATAACTGTTTAAATGCTACAAGAAAAGTGTACAATCAAGCAAAATGTTTTAACAGGACAATTTTTTCCTAACCATGTACAACACTGTGTAGTCTGGAAAATGTATACTCAACATGTGGTGACGATGTGGCTTATGTGTTGGGTTTTGATCTACTGGAATCTTGACTGGTTTTCATTTTCAATTATGATGTCACGAACCTCTCAGCTCAAGAAGTGAAAACAACAATGGTGTAGCGATTTGATTGCAAAAAGGTTGACTGGATCTCTGCCTAGAGCTGACTGACACTAGGTAGGTATGACTAGGGGTCAAAGTAAGGATGAGCAGGCCTGAATGTATCACAACATCACATGAAATGCATGAATGGCCCCTTAAGTTCTGTGTGCTTGTCAGAAGAGTTTAGCAGCGGTGAAAAGTGATTTTAATCATCCTATGCTACAATGCTGTGATTGTGATAGTGATGCCTTTGCACTGTGGACCAAGAAACATTCAGATTAAGTCAGTGATCGTCCTGAGCATCTGAAGTAATGAAGTAGGTCTGCCAAACCATTGTCAATGCAATAGTGACACAAAGTGTACTGATGAGCACTTTTCTTTCCATTTTAGCATGTAATGTTTAGTGTATTAATATTCTGCAATATGCTTCCAACTGCCAGTGATTAACAGACCCCCAAGAGAGTTAGATTTAGTCACTATAAAGAACTAGTAGGGTTGTATATATTTACTGTAGAAAAGATCTGTAGAAAGCAGTGCAGATAGGCAGCTGACCCAAGTTGCTGAAGAGTATGGCAGTTGGCATAGATTTCTCTGGGAGGAAAAGAAAGCAAACACATGGCCCTACTCCTGGCAGAGGCTGAGATGCCATGTTGCCCTCCTAGAGAGGTGAACTAGCACTTGACCAGCCTCTGCATGATTCCTGCTTGCCTCCAGGGCATCCTAGCACCTGTGTCGATGTCTTGTCCACGTCTTCTGCAGCTTGTCCCGCATTCTGGAGCCATGGCCATATCTATAGATTCCATCTGCTGGCTTGGATGTTAGATGTGTTCCTACTGAAGCAGTGTCTCCATACAGGAATGGGTTGCATGCTCTTTACCACTGGATGAAGGCTGATGTCTTTAGCCCCCTCAGCCTGAAGATCTGTGCCTGGCTGTTCACCTGCCTTGCAATGTGCCTGCCAATTGCACTGGCTGCCTACTTGTATGCATTTATGCCTCTTCCTTTTTTGTAGCATGGTGCCTTATAGGGCTGTAGATAACCTATCCTAGCTTTTCTTGCTTTCTGTACTCTGTAAATCTTATCTACCTGACCTGTTGTAGATCTCCATTCTTCACTCGTGTGTCTCCATTCTTCACTTGTGTGCAGACTGTAACATTTTAAGTGTACAGAGTGCTGTTTTAGTGGAGAAGACTCCATTATTTATTTAATAGACTAATACACACACCCCCAATTAAATTTTGGGCCCAGAAGCAAGTGTTAACTAGGGAGTTGAAGTATCTGCATTGTTACGGTCCTATACTAGTAGAAGTGTGATGTTGCTGATTTTACTGCATAACATCTGCAGAAAAATGTATTTCAAATACACTTTTGTAGGTTTCAGGTTCAGTTAATTTATAATGTAAATATTATGCAGCATCTGTCTTTCTATACATTTAAAAACAATGTTCAAACTAAGCAATTCATTGTTTGACCATCAATAAAGCTACTTCTCTCCTGTTTATTTATGAATGTGGATGTTTTATTCATATCTACAGATATGTAGCATTCAAAAAGCAATGGGAAATATGCTAGTGCATGTTACACACACAATCTACAAGAAAAGACTTAGCACTTTGAACTAGGGAGTAGGGTAAAGCAGCATGGAAAGAGAATTTAAAGCTTCAGAATGCATTGCACAATTTGTGTAAAGTTTTAAGTGACTGACTGTATGCATGGCTGTTGCCTGGTCCCTTACTAATCCAGGGTATTAAACACACTGGGGACAAAGGAATAGGTTTATGGCGCCAATATATCATTGCATCCATTAATATCATCCAATAAAAATGTGTGCAGGCATGCTTGTGGCAACAAAATACCCTGGTGCCCCTCCTACGCCCCACCCCAGATGGTTTTTTATGTGGCAGTCACTATGACTATGACTGAACGAGACAAAACATTGAAAAACAAAACTCAAATTCTCAGCCCTAGAAACAAAGTGGGAATTCTTGGAATTACAATTGAGGTCATCCTAGCATGCACAGATATGGGAATCGCCTGGAATGAAAGTAAAGACCTAGAGGATTGGCAACATGCAGTGATTGTATCCACCGGGAAGAAAGGCAGCAAGAGAGATTGCAGAATGTAAAGGGGAATATCACTAATGAGCCAAGTTGGCAAGATGCTGTGCCAAAGTACTGAAACAAGGTACAGAGGGGGATTCAGGAAAGGAAGGGGATGCACTGACGAAGTATTTACATTGAGACAATGGTGTGAATTTGAACATGACAAAGAACTGGACCTTGTTTTTGTAAACCAGGATGGATGCAATTTTATGGCCTATCGGGCTTTATAGCGCTACTTGAGGCCATTAATTTACAATAAAATATGTTAGAATAGGTTATAGTGAGAACAGGTCAAGCCATGATTTCCCTAAGTATTCGCCCCTTTCGAAACACCTAGGGAGATGCAGTGGGTCAATTCTAACTCCCAACCCACGGGGGGTACATCAGGAAACAAGCTTTTGACAGGGTGAAAAAACTGTTGGTAGCTTTCGGCCTTCAGAGTTCATGAAAGGGCCAAATCTGGAATTTTTTCTCAAAAGAGTAGGATGAGGGAAGAGTTTCTGTAGTAATGGCATCATGCAGATTGAAATTGAAAATACTTTCCAAGCAGCATCTGGCAAGACTGATCCTTCACAAAGAATGATTCAATAAAGTTGTATGGCCCATCAGCTTTTGTAGGCTATGTTAGGCAATTAACCTCAAACTTACTAGAACTAATTAGAATAGTTTAAGTCAAGTCACAATTTCCCTAGTTATTTGCCTCTTACAAAATGCATAGGGAGACAAGGTGGGTCAATTCTTTTGCCCAATCCACAAGGGGAGACCCATCACAATATCTTGTCGGAAGGACTGGTGAATGAAGGGCGAGGGTATTTCTGTATGACTCAAAAGCAAGTGTAGAGAGACGTTTACTGGCACTGGATGTGGCATTTAGGGACCAAATAGTTGCTCCAAGGGGGTCGGACTCAGTCTTCCAAGATGGTTTCAATGTATAGTTGTCCACTGGATCTCTGTTTTCATGCCCCCTGGTGTAGCCTCTGGCTGCTTGGGGCTGAACTGCTGGAGCAGGTCCCAAAGCCTAGCTGCCAGGGGTTCCAGCTGATGAGAATGAATGAATGAGGCTTACAGCCTAGCCTGTGTAGACTTGTAAGACCATTACTCACAAAATCACTTAAACTAGTTTAGTAAGTGAAAGTCAAGTCATGATATACAAAGTTATTTGCTTCTTGCAAATCGAATAAGGACACGTGGTGGGTCTATTCTAACCCCCAACCCACAGAGGGCTTTATGAAGGCAAGAGATTGATAAACAGGGAGCACAACACTTCATGTTGAGCTACTTTCCTGTTCCATTTCATACACATTGAGTATCAATTACAAAGGGGGATGCAGAATTTGACTCCTGGCCTTTTTTTCCAAGCAAGCATTGATGGATTTCTCAAAGACTTTCCAACCTAATTACAGTCACACCAGTCTTCACTGTCATCTTGTGCTCAATGACTTCACTTGATGCAATGTGAACTGAGACGGCATCAACTTTCGAATTGGCACCCTTTGTCATGATAAGATTTCTCTCACAAATCAATCATGTAAAATGACTGATAAGCCACCAAAGTGTAGCCCAGTCTATGCTCACTATGTTCAGATGCAAGAAATGTGGCCAAAATAAGGACAAGTTACACGGTGCACAAATACATGCTGGTAAGTTCAAAAGACCAAAACCAGCAGCATACTCTAGGACCCCAACTTCCAGCCAGTGAGAAGAAGGGCTTTGATTGACTCAAGCCTCCAGTTGCACTGGGATATGCAGTGCTTCAGTCCAGTGGTCAGTTGAGTCATTCATTTGCCTTGTAGTGGCTCTGAGGCTGGCAGGTGCCAACTTCTAGTTGCAGAAATCCAAGAGTTGCACCCTTGCAATTGGTTTGTGTGCTAAAGGATGACTGCCTCTTTCCATGGAGTAGTGGAATGGGCAGTTTGGGCTTGCACGGAAATCCAAACTCCTTTCTTCATCGGCCCTCATCTTGTCAGTAAAACGTCATCTCATGTAGGTGGAGCCCGACATACTGGGAAAGAAAACTGATTTCCAGTTTCTCTGGTTATTGTTGTAATATTAGAAATGTATGTGTGCACGTTTGTACTCCTATAGTAGATAGTCCATTGTTTGCATGCTTGTGGTCCCATATAAGATATGGCATGTTTGTCTATCATATGGATGAATTCTGATGAAGGTCTATTCTAACAATGAGTGTGTGCTGTTTTGCTCAAACTTCATAACATAGTCTGCTTAGTGGCTTTGGTGGTGGGTTTTCTCATTTCAATTTTATTTTTTGCTTGTGATAAGAAAAAACCATTTTAAAACTCCCCTTGGCAAAAGTTTAGAGTTGCAGTGTCCTTTTCAGCAATTTCTGTCCCAGGAATAGGAAAGTTAATTGTGTCATGATGTAATCGTCGATGCACAATGCCATAAATCTTCCCTAGCTCAAATACTCTGCAACACTTGTTTTGTTTTTCTCCAGAAAGTTACTTTCATTGCCTTATATTAATTTATGTGCAATATAGAAATGGAAGTTTATCAGTCCATGTCTTGGAATTACCTGGTAC
>JAWQFJ010034439.1:35000-39653 GCA_034096865.1 Theodoxus fluviatilis | reverse complement strand
AGACACTTTCCACAATCACACACACACAAACACACACACACACATTCACACACACACACACATACACATACACACACACACACACACACAACATTAATATACTTACATATCTTGGGCCCTAAAAAAACAAGAAGGGCAAAGCCCACACGACTGCTGAGAGGATGTGAAAAATGGCCGTTTTTTAGACAACATTTACGGCCCCTGCGCCTTGACCTTGACGCAAGGTCAAGTCACTATGTATTTTTTTTTAATGAAAGAGACATTAGGAAAGCCTTCAGACTTGGCTCCAGAAACAGACAGAACAATAACCGTAGACCTCTGTTGGTGAAAATGTCGGCTTGGGCGGACTAACTGACATTGCTAAGGCGAGGCCGAGAGGAATTGAGGAGATTTGGTGTCCGAGTAGCGGGAGACTGTACCAGGAGACAGGCCGAGGAGGAGCAGGAGATACCCAAGCGAGACAGACAGAGGGGGCAAAAAAAATTCAAGATTGCGCGCTAAAAGTTAGCTCCAGGAAAAATGAAAGGTGGCTCTGTAAGGTGAGAGAAAGAAAAATGGCATCCTAATCAAGCAGACAGAAACAACCGAACCAAGACAAAGCCTACCACTTACATTAACGCAGATGACAAAGACCAGATTATTCAAAGCAGTCGATAAGGATCAGATCAGCAGGCATACCCCAGAAAAGAGACCAGCCAGCGGATCGAATTAAAATATGATAAAAACCGAAAAATGCAAATGAACAACGACACACAGTCAGAACGTCTCGCTGTTGCAAAGTCAAAAGCACAAACAGCAAGAGGTGTATCCTAGTTAGCAGTAACAACCTGTAATAGAATATCACCAGAGAACTTTGAGATAAATAAAGAACAGAACGCTACCCTAACCAACCAAGAATGGATACGCGGAAAAAAAGGAGACGGAAGAATCGAGACAGAGTGACTCAAGAGAGGAAAAACTCTAATGTGTTATCGCCCCAGAATCATGCCGGAAATATCTTTAGACGGACAGTGAAGTTGCCATCAATAAGAGAGAAGAACTATCCCAGAGAGAAGGACGGAGCCAAAAATTGTATGTACAAGTCATAAGAAAAGTTACGATATAATAGATGTAACTAAATCAGTGCAAAAAAGAACGAGGAACGCACAAGAAGTGGGTACACGCATGTACCGACTTGCGTGACGGTTTGGACTTACTATACGATGTTGCAGGACCTATGTACGATAACCTAACGGCAGAACAATGAGTAAGAAAGATGGCCGAGTGATGTAAGGGTGGCACCAAATAGCGGGATAGAAAAGTGGGTTAGTGTTATCATAAGGGTGTAGTGACTGCTGCACCAAGGACACCTCGTCCTCACCTGTGGCCTCCGTCATCCACCATGGCAGAATCGCTGGCCCCACTCGCCCCAAAATCTCACGCAAAAAGAAAACAAGCAAAAGCGACGCATGTATATTCGTTAGAAAAAGAAAGCAAACAAATGTGAACCACAAGTGAAGTCCCTGATCAGCACGTCAAAGGATACCCCTACACAAGCAATAAACAAAGAGATCAACTCCGGGCTTTCATTGCAAAAACACCACATTGACTCATACCAAACAAAAGCACAAGAACGAGAATGTTAACGGAACACAACAAAAGAGATCCGACCGTTTATCTCTTGTAGCACACAAAAAGATCTCAGGAATGATTTTTAGAGGAAACACTTCCACGTGTATCAATGACAGAATGAGAAAAGTGACAGAAGCAAGAATAACAAAAAGTAAAGTGTCCCCTGATTAAAAAAAGGAAAATAGTGTAGATTATTAAATGTAAAGCCAGATTAGGAATAAAGGGGGTGTAAAGTATGTGAATAGCGCACAGTGTGTATGTTATGCCACAAAGTGAGTGTCCACCGTCAAGCACACAAAGTAACTTACACGTACCAGCCCAGATATAAGGAACATTTGTAAGTAGGAGATATAACCGCTAAAAAGAAAAGAATAACCAAGGTGTGTGAGGATGTTAACGAAGAGCTGAAGAAAAAAGAAAACAAGATTGAGAAAAGAGCAATGAGTTGTTGAAGTTACATGTACTTGTCCAGTGGCGCTTTTTGTGTGTTAGAAAGTGCCTAATTACCTGGGAACTAATCTAAAAAGAAACGGGTAAAATCGAGGTCGGCTACAAGGCTGGCTCACAGACATAAAGAGATTGGTGTTTCTGAGAAAACTGAGAAAACAAAAACTGGCCAGCCAGTCGGCTTTGCACTCCTGCCTACCTTGTCTGTAAAGACCGGCATGTACGTAGATAGTCACGGATAAGAGCGAGGCGAAGGATGCTGCAAAAAGGTTGACATCCCCGAGATTGAAAGCAAGACTTGACAAGATAACTTTAAAGACAACCCAGAGAAAAGAACAAAGGAAGTACGGGGAGACCGAGAGAAAGAAGGAAAAACGAGAGGACAAAACGTACAGCTAAGAGGAAACGAAGAGCAGAAGAAGAACAAAAGAGAAAGAAGAGAGGGGTGTGATATAATGTGACTGGAACTGCTGAGCACGTTTTGTAGTTCAAGGTTAATTATATTATAATATCTATATAAAATATATATATTATACTATATATATAAATATATATATTTATATATATATATACTATATATAGTTATATATATAATATACACAAAAATACAGTGAAAATATGATTATATGCGCACTAGCATACACAGACGCGTCATAGCAGATGCAGCTTCAATTCAGTACACTGGCCAGAGCACATAAAGCGAAGGCACCAAGAGCAGCTAAAAAAGACAAGGAACGGTTATAAAGAAATATTCTTAGGACTGTCAAGTCAATCTAATATCAATACAGCAGCTACGTGTCCCTAAACACATACAGCATCCCGTCATATTTACTCACCTGACAACAACTGAATATAGAGACAGAGAAACTGGCACAATAGGCCAAGAGCTGTATTAAGGCTCCAAAAGGAAAATAGAAGCATAATCAGCGTGATATCAGATTATAATAGAGACAACACGAATTAGTTGCGGATTCGGTCAACAATACAACAAAGATCGGCCGCTACACGTTCCCTTTGCCCCACAATGACACCTACATACTGTCTACCTGCGCCACCGAGAGATCCCATCTATCTTGCACCAATCTTCTCACTAAAAGTTGAACCCGAGTCATCGTTACCTTGCTTCATTTCCCCCTTCCACCTTCCCTCCCCCTTATAGTAGTGAAGAGGAAATCTCCTAATATTAGCTAAAAAATATTATCTGTCACATAACCTCCTCCTGTCCCCTATTATACGCTTCTTGCATGCCTCTTTTGATCGCTTGCAATTTTCCTCTCCCATCGCAACAATACTCCTTCCTATGTATTCCACGATATCCTAAAGAGCAATAAAAAGTGAACATTTCCCCAACAGTTACTTCCTAAAACCTCCATTGTTGAGTACTAAACCTAGCATACACCCAACCTCAAGCCCGGACGATTACACGTAAAAAACGTACATTTAGGAGCATCAAATATATATGGGTAGAAAGGATACTTTTAAAAACAGTTTTTAGGAAAGAAAGAGCAATAGTAATGGATTGAATTAATGATATACTAAGTAGTGATGTCCTTCACACTCTATACGACTAATCCACCTGATTCACAGGCCTGGTTCTTTTACATCGGATATAGGAAATTTATCGATTAAGTAGTAGATTGATAATAGATTCTATGTCCAAAGGATGACGTTTATTATTAGTAGCAAGTAATACTTAATAACATACAACACAGATTCTGATCTGACGTAGGAGATAAAATTCGATAAATAACTGCATTAGTGGAGAAATGGAAAGCACCTTACAATTAAATAATACCATAGGCACCCCCCCCATATGAGTTATAACAAAGCAGTTAGATAAGTTATTGCTATCATTCTTGACACTCATGTACACTTGTAACATCGTTGTAAAAAACGATCAAAATATACTCTATACTATCGTTACCCTTTCCTTTAATGTAAGGGTCTATGTTAATTTATTTAATTTAGAGCCAAATGGCCTAAACCACAATAAAGACTGCATTTTCATATCTAAAACTGCGGCTTAGCCTTTCGACTCCTGATATAGCTATCAGGGAGGTAACATACAACTATGAATAACATTCAATTGAGGCTCAAGAGCGTATTAAAGTCATAGTTCAATGTAGAAAATAAACTGAGAACTATCCAAAAAGGCTGTTATATATATTAAAATCCAAATACCGAATAACAATTTTTTTTTATTTTTGACACGGAAGTTCTTGTGTGCAGAGTTCCTATTTTGGAACGAACAATAATTGCGGCACTTCCAAACAGCTCAAGTATTAAAAAGACCATCAGCTCTGGAATTGATTGTCGCTTGCCTCGACTACACGCATAAAATCATAAAATCACAAACACCCACTAGCCAGCCCCGATTACGATACCGATTCACCTTATCTATGCCACACTTTTGGTCGCGTAATAATCGCGGTAACGTATTCTATACCCGTCCCACCACACCGACAGCTGTGCGCCATCTGCAGAAGCCATCCAACAATGCTCAAATACAGCCAATGTAGACCTTTTCCCCCTGGCCCTCGTACCGTCATCAGGTGTATGCACCAGCACACACTGGGTCCAGCCACACACTGATTC
>JAWQFJ010034439.1:20000-30000 GCA_034096865.1 Theodoxus fluviatilis | reverse complement strand
TGATTCTGCGTTGGAATTAGCATTGGAATTATTTGCTTCGTCAACCATCAAACAGCCGTTCTTATTTGGGTGCAGGCTATTGCTGTACAGGAGCAAACACTGTACTTTGTGGACGCTTTGGACAGCCCCTCATTTTCAGCCCATCCCTCTCTTCTGTCAGCACAGTCGAGGTCACTCATCGCAGATGCCCTATGTCCAGAGGGAATGCCTATTCAGTCTTGAGCTTCTTCTTGCTTCTGGGGATTTGCTGGTCGGCATCCCGTTTTCTTTGCCCTGCTTCCCCCCCCATGTCCACCTGCCTTCCCACCTGCTGTGCCGAGTTCCTACGTGAAGCTAGTGGAAGTGATTCTAACCTCACAGTGCACCTGTTCAGTTTAGGGAATGTGTTTGTTTAACATTCAGCCATCGTAAGCTCGTTCCATGAAACACGTAAATGAATATGGATGAAGGCACTTGCATACTCTTGTGACTATACAACATGTTTACCACTCGCCTCTAAACTTAACAGAGGACAATGCTGTGTTATTCACACGTTATGGCGTTCATTTTCTCAGAGAGAAAGTGTTCTCGTTTGCAAGCGTCTTTTCTTATGTACTGTAGAAGTTAGATGAAGACTTGTATTTACCGAAGTAACTAGTTGTTATCATCTTAGGTGTTGCTGTTATTGCTACTTCTGCTACTAACGATGTGGTAGGGTCACCCCCACCCCCACCCACCCCGAGATGCATTTCTTTACGTGGCCATGGACTGGCCATTCCTTAATTGCCTCTTTGCTACTCAGTTTGTCTCTGCTGATAGTACTTTCGCCTTAGAGAGGTTTTGGATTGCAGTCAATACGTTCACGGGGCATATCGTCGAGACAATGCAGCAGCCTACAGTCTCGTGGACACCATGCTCTACAGCCGAGTCTGTCCCACCATGCATTGTCGTCTGTGATGGTTCACCTAGCAGGTACGCTGAATACAGGCTCCCATAGCAAGGAAATGAACCGTTCAGACGAGCCTCCCTGTCTGAATGCTTCCCCTGTGATGCAATGCGTGGTCAGTTGGTACGCCCCAGGCAAGGGGTGGCGTTGTTTGTGTATGGAACCACTCCCAGCTTTCCTCTCTCCCGGATGCTGTCTGCCCGACTCACCAGAAACGATAGAGCATGCTGCAATGCAGAGGGCCAGTACGATCGACAGTGCCGAAAGCACGTCCAGCATGCTCCTCACGAAAAAAAGCGTGGGATTGTCTTGGAAATGTTTTCTTTCAGACGCAAATTCCAGTCTAGATCTTGTCATATTTGCTGCGTATTTATTTCCTTCTGCGTATGGTTCCTTCACTTTTAACATGGAACTTTTCCCAGCCTGCTTTTACAGTCTGTCCTCCATCCACTCTTTTCACAGCAGTTTTCCACGCCCCACCGCTCCTTGCGTCTCTCCCCTCCTCCTTCAGCTCTTTCGTCCTTTCACCCTCGACCTGAGCGTAATTCCTGTTAGATTCGCTCCTTCTTCCTTCTTCTGTCTCGTCTTCTATTTTCTCACCTTTTTCACTTCTTCTGAAGGGAAAAAAAGGAACACGGACATTGAACCCGGGTTGAAAGAGCACGCTTTACAATCCCATGGCCAGCACGTGTTGTACAACAAGATGCGATTTATGAATGATATACACTAAAGCAGGATACCCAACTGTCAAATCTATGTTTCCACCAACGGAGACTTTCACACTTCCTTACCAGATCTATCTTTCTCATCTTTCTTTCATTGCTCGATCCTTTTGTATTCATTGCCTAGGACAAAAGAACGTGGTAGTAGGAACTGGACTGTTTAGCTCAGGAAGCCATAGCGCCTTGCAATGGCTTAGGAAGATTGTTACAAGAGCAGTACTCTGATTAAATTTAGCTCATAGTTTGTCTAGGGAAACATGATACCATCCAGTAACATTTACCCATCTTCCCTGCAAGCGATGCGTGTGTTTGGCTTTTTGTTTTGTTTCTTTTAGCCTTCATCACTTAGTTTTCCTCGTGCTCGTTTTTTAAATGATGTCACTTGGCGCAATAAATTACTGTGTACTGTGTACTGTGTACTGTACTGTGTACTGTTGTTAAGGACGAACTAGACAACAGAGAAAAATGAGAACAAACATCCACAATTCAACTGACTTTACTAATGATTAAAAGATAGATAATGGTTGCTAAATAATCATTCGATCCTACTTAGCCAGCCAGCCTATATTAAAAACGTTTAACTTATCTGGGAGAAGAGAGAG
The DNA here is from genome assembly GCA_034096865.1 of Theodoxus fluviatilis. Taxonomy (NCBI): domain Eukaryota; kingdom Metazoa; phylum Mollusca; class Gastropoda; order Cycloneritida; family Neritidae; genus Theodoxus; species Theodoxus fluviatilis. The sequence goes on along the minus strand of JAWQFJ010034439.1, from coordinate 27,751 downwards.
TTTGAAACTGCTGAAGGGGTCAGGACCGTTGACCCTGGCGGTTGTTGTTCACCTGGTGAGGTGCACAAGGTGTGGGTCTTGAAAGAAGTGGTCAGGACCGTTGATCCTGGCGGTTGTCGTTCAACGGGTGAGGTGACGACTTGCACAAGGTGTGGGTCTTGAGAGAAGGGAGGGCTGGGACGGCATCATCATCCTGGGTCATTAAAAAAGGCCAGGGCGACTCGGAACCGGAGTCCATTAGATCTAGAGGGCAGACGGCAACCGTTCCTCCTCCAATGTGGGCACAGCGTTTGTGCCGATTCAACATTCAGTCTCCACCAAGAGCCGTGTCTGACAAGGGAAGCTCAGACTTTCCGTCCTTGAAGCAGATCACATCACTCTGAGATCGGGAATCGCCTCAATTCTATCCGTCCTGTCCTCACTGCGTTCAATGCTCCAACCTCTCGCCCGAAACCAATCTCGTCCTTCTCTCTCCAAAGAATCATCAGAACTGACTATGACATTGTCCAGCACTCAATATGACGCCGCCAAACACTGTATGACGTAGTCAATGTCAAAGTTTTGTCAAGGTCAAATCATTCTCATTTAGTGGCTGTGCTGTACACCTTCTTTCTCACCACAACAAACTAGTTCCTAGGCATGGCTGGTTCTCTAATAACTACATTTATTTGAGGCATGGCTGGCTTTCCTTACTAGTGCAGAAAGGACGTACCGTCACAAGGATGAACGCACTACCAAACACCTAACACTAGTTTATCTCGGTGAGAAAAGGAATGAGATATGGCCTACGAATCTACACGTACTAACGATACTTTGTTCTGGGAGCCAGCGTGCTGCACGTGCGTCGATGGAGAGGTTCACTGCTCCAGGCACCCCCTGTTCCGCCCCATCTGTCCCCTGGTTCTATGCAGCCCCTCCCTAATCGCCGCTGGGTTCGGCTTTCTCGTCTTTGATCAAGGCTCAATCGAATTGACCTCTTTCCTTTGGTAGGCATCGCCCTTGGAGTGACCTCAGAGGACGATCTCTGGAAGATGGCTCACTTCGCTGGGGGCGGCTGTTCTCCCTTTTCATGGCGTCTAATTCGATTAGTGTCTTCTGTATTTCGCGTTGGTCTGTTCTTTCGCATGAGTTATTGATTTATCAAAACCCCTTTCGTTCCGGATCATAATTATACTTCTGTTGTGCGATGCACATCTCTGCAAGTTGTGCGATGCGTCATCGCTTGAAGTTGTCTATAGTGGTGCCCTTAAGATCACTGGAGTAAAGAGTCCTGGAACCTATTAAAACCTGAGCACATTCATTAGAATCAGAATGAGGAATCGGTGGCATACTGTCCAACCACCCCCGACTCCCATCCCTACCACCACCCTTTTACATAGATTCAAGAATCTCTTTGCATTGGCTTTTTAGGCGTTATTACGTGTTGAGGCATTGATACAGATGTTGAGAATGGTGTTTAACCAAGGAATACTGGGTATGGCGATGACAACAGAAAATTGTCGAGTGTACTGAACGACTAATATCTAACTTTTGTTCACGTTTTGAATTCCTATAAGAATGTTTACATCTGAGGTACAAGTGATTTCATATCAAAGTCATTGGCTTTGCAGTCTACAAAGGATGATAGGCCATTAAACCTCTCCAATCCAATCCAACACACCTGAGTTAATGTTAATGGCGCACCACTTAGCAAGGGCATTATTTTTTCAGGGTGTCAAGAAATCCAGAATCTTATGTACAACCGATGGAACCCGTTAGTGAAGTGGTGACATCCACGACCAGTGAAAGTACAACCAGAGTCTGAACTGAAGAGCTGGGAAGTACAAGCAGGCGGCACTCGCTCGTCTTTCCAGAATATGTGGAAGGTTCTCTATGCATTCTGCTGCTACCTATCTCCGCTATGGATGATTAGATACTGTGTGAAGCCCTCAGAGTTGTTTAATCATGGATTTCGTTTGATGAGAATTGCATCGGAGTAGCCTCCCTGTCTGGGTGGGCGCCCTTACAGACTGAAATACCTCTATGGAATAGACTAAGGTGCTCTTTTCTTCCTTGGCTAATTTGTATTGAGTTTTTTCGAAAACTAGCATCGTATATATAGTCGAAACCTATCAAGTAGTCGGCGCGGATAGATTAGGATAGACTCATTTCTATCCGCACATAGAGAAGACCTAAATCTAGAGCATTGACTCTAGGAAACACTAGATATTCAAAGGGTGCAGCTTTATTCATATTCTGCAACGCCTCTGACGAATCACTGGGGTCTTTCAGTGTAACATACTGTCGTTCAAGTGTCTCCAGTCGAGTGACAGGACATGGTCAAAGGCATTTTCCAAACAATCAAACGCGATTCTCTGCTCGAGAAAGGTTTCAGTTACTAACAGGCCTGTGCTTATGGTTGGATACTGCTCGGGACGTAACGAAGTAGGTCGACTTGCACAGAAGCTCGGTAACCTGTGCTCTAGTCTCACTCATCTGAAAAATAATGAAAGAGCAGACGAAGGGATACATATCCCGAGTTGACAACCTCAGGAAAGGAACACGTCCCAAGTCTTTGCCCGGGCTGTCTGTTGCTCGTCCCCATCTACATGCCTCTCATTTCGTCGCATGTATTGCAGTCAGGCGAGGTAAATTAAAAAGCCCGGTTTTACACCGTGAGGATTTCTTTGTGAAAGCAAACTGCAGAGGGCGCGCAACTGTCAGGGTGCTTCAGTAACCTTAGATCAAGCTTGCTCTTCTGCCTGACCGACTGGGGTGAATGTGTGGCAGCACAGCTTGCCACGTGGCAGGACTCTTGAGTACTGGTACTTCACTGCTTTTGCCTTCTGCAACAGACGCGTGAACGTGGGCTGTCTGTCATCCACCACTTGCAAATGCTGATTGCTTGTGATGGAAGGCTCTGGGCAGTCCACGCTGATCCGTTGATAACCACCCAGGAGGTAATTGGTCGTCCTTTTGTTGTAGTCCCTGGGGCAAATGACCCCTGATTGAGCTGATGAGGCCAAGAGGATATTGTATAAGCCCCAAAGCATTCTCACTCTATTCATGGGGGGACGGGCTTCAGGGACAAATAATGTAAGTGTCATTAGAGATTAGAATCAAGTCGCCATCACATCGCTTGAAATCCGTGCCGGAATGTAAAAAAAGAAAACCTTATTTGAAACAAAGTATTACAGAAAAAGTCTTTTTGCAGATTGATTGCAGTGAAATGTGCATTTCCATTTGCAAAGAATGGGTTTAAGCTGTCGGGAGTTCTCATAATCATATTAGCCTCTGATAGCGTGCTTCGTGACGCGGCCGTTGGGAACAGTGTCGACAGCCGTGTTGCACTGATGATCTGCCATCTGTATGGGCCAATCCATTGTTGAGGGCCGGGAGTCAGATGACCTCGAACAGTTAGGTAATGGGGTCACAGATGGCACCTGATTCCTGAGGAAAGCAACGTGGCAGGGCATTACAGCAAGTGCAGTGGATGAGCAGTGTCCAGGCCTTCACACGATCTCTCATGATGATAACGATTGTGATGGTTGTAATGATGATTATAACAGTTGTTGTGATGTGGTGGTGGAGGTGGAGGTAGTGGTGGTGTGGGGAGGAGTAGGAGGAGGATGTGGTGGAGGAGAGGAAAGAGGAGGAATGTTGATAGTGAAGATAATGATGGTTCTTGGGATTGTTTGGTTAAATTAGTGCTAAATTGTCTTTAAGCCGTACTTAAGTGCATTGTAATTACCAGAGAGCCTGTCCATGAAAGGTGCTCAAAGACCCAACGGCTCCAGGGTTCGTGACTTCGCTGTTGGGGTTCAATCTTTCCAACCAAAGACTCTTGTTGACAGGAATTCCAGGTCACGAAGCGAATACTTGGGAACGTGGTGACAGAAAACTAGGACACGATTTTCCTGCCTCTTGTTGTCTCAGTCATGCCGCCGTAAAGGAACTAACCCGGGGGGCAGGGGGATGAGGAGCCACGACAGTTCCGTTTTGCGAGAGGGGAGGAGCTCCAGGAGAAAGGGGGGTGGGGGTGAGGATGTGGGGGTGGGATAGGACTTTGAAGAGGGAGGGGGTGGCTAGACTGTCAACACCGGGAGCCGAGCCGATGCCCGAGCCTGTTGTCTTGTCTACCCAGAACGCACCGGTGTGACCCCGGGCGTTAGCCCCAGGTGACTTGTTCCATAACAACGATGTGTTTTCACAAAGCCGCTATGGATCGCTTGTGCGAGCTGTTCTGTGCGAGGCCACCGGGGCCAGTGAAAGACGTCCTTTGAGGGCGAGTGAATCCTTGTCTCCCGGACTGGACTGAAGTCGCTCCGTGTTAGTGAAGCCAATCGTTCAAGTGCGCCGTGTGTGTTTGCGGACCAGATTGACTGCCACTGACTCGGACATTCTCATCTCCCTCTAGCCGCCTTTCTCTCCTCAGCGCGGCAGCTCTCTCGAGGAGCTTTGTTAGTGCTTGACTAATTTCTCACAGGTGTTTCTGGACTCTTTGTGGTATGCCAAGTGCCTTGCTCTCTGAGCCCATGACAGCTTCCTGATGTGATTATTCCTCTCTTTTTCAAGTCGCCTTCTGCAATGTGGATAATGCTGCGCTTGGAAAAAATAGACAGGAAATAGAATGTTTACCAATATGCATGTTATGATGCGACCAGCAGCTCATCACAGTCGCTACCACTGTGAAGAATGAGGACGGCCTTCGCCTGTGATCAAGAAAGACATTTATGTTGATACTACACCGTACATGAAGCATGTTGGAGATGACTGATGGGGAATGCATCGGAAGACCATGAAAGAAGAGGAAAAGTTTAGTGAAGAAAAAAAGAGAGAGGGAAAGGTAAAATTCAAGACGATCTTTATCCCTCCCCATTTGAACTCCGGGAACTTTTAAACACAACGGCATGCTAACAACCCGGTTACAGAAACGAATAGTTCATGAAGATTCAATAATCTCTCAAGTACATCAGACGAGTGTGTATTCATCCGTGAGTGTGTGTGTGTGTGTGTGTGTGTGTGTGTGTTTATGTGTGTTTGTATGTGTGTGTGTTTGTTTGTTTTAGAGAGAGAGACAGAGACAGACACAAAGGGTGGGGGTAGTGTGTATTTAAGGGGCATGCGTTGTATGCATGTGTGTGCAAGTTTGTGAGTGGGCTTTTGTATTTTCCTGAACGCATTTACATGTGCTCCGATTCATTGTACAAATGCACCTTTAATAACATACATTGCAAATATGATCTACGGCATTTTGCACTCATTGTCTCTGAATTCTGCTGAGAAGGTTGAGTGAAGGATAAACGCTGATTAGAAAAAGAAGTGATTTCTAGCATACAAAACACTTTTCTAGAACTGCAGCGCATTTCAACCACCAGGCGTCTTCAAGGATCGTTCAATGAAGCCGTCTACTTGAGACATCCCTTGACAACTCTTCACAACACGTCCTTGTGGCCTTATCTAGAAGGAGAACGTGCTGGACACTTTCTCACAGTCCTTCTCTCACGACTTCATCCGCCAAACCCTCTCTCGCGTTGGAACCCGATAGCTTGCCTGGGAAAGAACTGCAGGGAGACTAGGGTTGGGGCATTCTGAACACAGAGATGTAATACTATCTCTGACACAGGTTGGTCACGTGACTTCGAATCCACATTCCAATGATTCTACCAATCAAAATTCAACATGATCAGAAGACCATTGAGAGTAAAAAGAGGCGATTCTATTTCACTCCAATTATTTATCCCGATAGATAAACACAAACTTGGTGTTCTAATAAAACTAATCTATGAGATTTTCAGGAAATCATTTGAGAACTACTTTTAGCGCGAACGTGTCTATAAGGTTGTAAACTGCCTTGCGCACGTGCGATTGTGTATATACAGTAGTCGCCGCTTATTAAAAACACATTGGGACCGAACAAAAGTGTTTTTAATAAGCGGCGTTTTTATTAACCGGCACTTCCCGCTTCACCAAGCCGTTGCGTTTCTTCCACCTGTTAAACCACCCATTTGTAGCTTTGAATTCGGAGCGACCAAGCTGGGAAGCAATCTGTTCCGCCTTCTGACACAGGATTGGGCCGTTTACAGGTGTGTTGCGCGCTTGGATAGAGTCGAACCACCGCTTTAAGCCATCTTCTGTCTCTTTATCCTTCCCGCAGCGCCGACGCTTCCTTTGGCCTTGACTGGAGCCCTCTGCGATATCAGCCCTAAGTTCATCTTCTTTTTTCAGTGTCTGGCACAGAAATGATGCCGACACACCCAAAATGTCAGCACCCTCCCTCAAACTTTTAGAATTTAGCTCTCGGTAGCGATCAAGCAAGTCCACTTTGTCTTTGGGTGTCATTTCTGTTCTTTTTCTTTTCTTTGGAGCTGAAGTTAAAGCCATTTTCTGATTCACTGCTTATCCAGCGAGACTAGACAGTGTTGAATTGACATCTGACGGTTTGCTGACAAGGTACGTGTAATCACTGTTCACACAAACGCTGAAGCGTCTTTAGTTGTCATCTAACGGTTTGCTGACAAGAATTCACAACCAGAGATCGACTCTGACCCTCCGAACTCGCTCAATGAAGTATAAATATTGCTGTTGTATTCAAAGTCCTTATAATTAGTAGAGTTCACAATATTACACTCTTGTGATTCGAATTTTACCGCACACAAGTTTTACATTCATGGGAAATCGATGTTTAGAAAATGAACTGACCGAAAAATGGCTGCCAGTATGGAGTGTATCACAACAAGCGGAGGAATACACTCAGGATGTGATATGGCATTCAGCGTGGCTGTTCAGAACGGTGGTATGCATTTTATGGAAGAATTTAGGCTATCACGTGACCAACCTGTTGCTGAGACTATATTCACTAGTCTCAGCGACGCTGAATGGGGTTGGGGTTAGGCAATGAAGCCTGAGTCTTTCAGCCAGATCTCGGTGGCACCACGTGCTACGCCCCATAGATTGGGCCCCGGCAGTGCGACTGCCTTGCAGATCGTATCAGGGATCAGACTGCACAGTGCAGATGGAAGCTCTGAAGCTCTGCACATGTGCTTGCTCTCTGCAGCTGTGCACGTGTGGCGCACGCTTTTCCCCCAGAGTGGGCGAAGGTTTGCATCTCTGCATGCTTACAATGACGTAAAGGATGCACAACCAGCAGCATCACTCTTGCCGAAATGTCAGTGTGCAACAAGTCTTCTGTACGAGTTGGTATTTTCTACAGTCAGAGCGTCTGTAGTGGAACATTTTTAAATATGAGAACATATCATTAGGTTCAAGTAATCTGTACTGAGTAGTTCGTTTGGTGAAAGAGGAAAATCATAAAATGATCACTGCGACAGCTTAGTGAAAGATCTGTGTAGATGTGATCTACGAGCACTTGTCCTGAAGTGGTTTGCGAAGCAATAGTAGATAATCATCGCTCTCTGCACTGGGGACTGAACGCCGTGCTTAAACACAGAAACATGAGATGTTTTTGGTGCATATCCGTCGGTGGGAACGCTCCCCAGCCCCACCCCTCTACCCCTAGGGACAGACTGCTCATAGCGAATGCCAGCATTAACTTTTTTTCCTTCTCCATCATCCTGCCAGTCGGCATCATATAACAGGGGGCGTTAGCGTTCAGCACGCTGAGTGAAAACGCCTCGATTTTTTCACCCCAAGGACCGTTGTGGCGCATTTTTCTTTCTTTACCACCCTTATTCTAGGTACGTCATAGCGCGCTTCCGACCAGACTTGGTAAATTTCCATGTCAACAATATGTTGTCCTCGAGGTTGCCGTC
>JAWQFJ010034439.1:12500-15000 GCA_034096865.1 Theodoxus fluviatilis | reverse complement strand
GACGTGTATATACGATGCAGCATCACATGAGGCGAGCGTTTAGATGGAGTAAATATATAAGCGTAATGACGATAATTGGTGTTCGCTTTTTTTCCATTGCGCAGCATCGGTTATAGCGATACTTTGCCTGTTTGCCACTGGTGAAGAATGGTAGGGAACTTTCGCGTTACATTCAACAAGTAATAACGCTACGTTATGTGTTTCTAACAGTGTACACGTATGTCAAATCGAATCACATTTGGTCGAAATTACTAGAACTATAGAAGCTTACGAAGATGACCATTCTTTAAGCCTGAAGAAAGACAGCGTACTTGAATAACAAAGTCTGCGATGGTTGGTGCATCTGCTGAGAGAACACGTGCATGGCGGTGGCTGTATGACAGCGAAATCAGTCGACGTCTCCTGCCTTTGCCTTTGAAGTGGACGGTCCCGCGGCCTGTGATGACTGTCTCTCTGGAAGCCCTGGCGCCCTACCCCGACGGATGATTCGTCACTGGAGAATCTCCCCTCAAACTGACCGGATGACGAAGCGAAGGATATGGCCGTGTGATGATTTTGACAGCTCTCTGACCACATTAATGACTGCCCCCATACTCTCAACTTCTAAACCCCACCCTCCATGTAAACAAGTTCTCGCTGAGTGTTGCGGAGTCCACGTCATGGCCAGACAGAGGTCAAAGGTCACATTGAGCACACCTAAGGGGGCGGGCGGGTGTTTTTTGTTTATACACATTCACTTCCTATCTAACCTCACAGAATTTGCAGTCGCCTTCCGGAGCTCGCCGGAAAACAACTGTTTGATTGCGCGGTCACGCGCTTGACCGGTTGGGAATTCAGCGAAGAAAGGTAAAACAATGTGGAATGTAGTCTGAAAGAAGGATCAGTGTTTTTGTCGTGATTTCGTGTCAGTGGGCATATGGACGTGAAATTATTTCATGAGAACACAAAGTCTTGTAACAATGTTTGAGAAACTGCGGGTTGGAACAAGTGTGAAGTCGTTTTCTGTAGGAATTTTTCTTGTAAACTGTCGGATAAGATTATTGAATACTGTAAACGTAGCACCAGTTCACGATGGTGTGTCGACTCTCTTCCCTTCAACATAACCTCTATATGGTTTGTTTGTTTGCCTTTATTCAGTTTTAAAGTAACTTTGTGAGTGAGTTTAGACTATACTATTATTCTGCTTTTTTAATTTTTAAGTCACCTTATCCGAATTCTCCTTTTTTTTGTCATCGACGGGCGTTATTCTGTTTGTTGATGAAAGGATGGACTGGAAAAAGAAAAGCCGAGATTTCAACGAAATTGACGAAATAGTCCTCTTCGCTTGTTTACTCCGCTCAGTTTAAGAAGATTCTTTCCAGCTTCACGAGCTTTTGGTGAACTCTGGGAGACATGTCTGGCTGTGGATTCTTTTTTCTGCTAGGTCTCTCAAAGGGTCCTGAGCGGTAGTCGGTGGGGAACCTGTGAGAATGTTACACAAGGGGCTTGGACTGGGGCGGAAAAGAACGGGAAAAGACTGACTGCTCTTTTTAGGGTCACCAGGGCGACCTTGGGCCATTTCGAGAGAGCTGGGCCCACTACAGGCTAGCTGGCCCACTGAGAGCCGGAGGAGGAGAAACCGAGTGTCCGGGCAGAGCTGGCCCTGAGTTGTGCTGGGTGTTTGTCTGTTTGCAGCCAGAATTACGTCCTCCTCCCCACCGCTCCCTCTGTGCTCTCTCTCCCTCCCCTGCCTCTGCTACCCTGGCGGCAGGGTGACTCACTGCCGTGTTCTCTGGCGGATGTTAGGGTCAGCGCCCGACCTGACTTGTGGCCGCTGTACAGCGATGCGGAGCTCTGTGTTGTATGTTGCACCAGTGCGTGGACTGCCCACACTGAACCCATGCCCACTGAACTCTCAGCTTGGTACCTGTACTTTTCCAGTGACAGTTTGCCCTTTGTGATGGAAAAGAGCTGCACGTTATTTGGTCTGTTCCCCTGACTGCTTTCCGCTGTGAAAATACAGTGACAGTTGTCATTCAGGACAGCGCAGAAGTTATGTTTTCTGCTCCATTGAAAGCTTACTGTTATGGCAGTGCGGAGCTTGCAGATGACTAACTACACTGCACCGATGACACATGCCCTTCCCAGAAGCTCAAAGTAGTCCTCGATGCATCACTGATGGCTCACTTCAATGTAGATCTGAAGGTCCGTGCAAGTGAACTCAAGGGTCGATATGCCTTTGTTGCGTAGAGCTGACGGACATCTGCAATGAAGCAGTGGCTGATGTCCATTGCAGATGTGTGGCGTAATTGCTTCGTACCTCTTTCTTCTGTACATGGAAAGACAGGTCGTAGGATGTTAAAGGATTCTTATCGATTCCATTTTAGTGGTGGAGGTGCTTTGTAAAAACACAACTGTGATAACGCTTACAAAATTCTCGGAGTAAAGCCGTTTGAAAGAAATTGAATGAATGAGTGGAGTTCATTAGTCTTTGTAGACAACCCCCTCCCCCCAAAACAGT
>JAWQFJ010034439.1:0-7500 GCA_034096865.1 Theodoxus fluviatilis | reverse complement strand
ACGCCCGGGGAGTTATGCTAAGATCCGGCCGCGTAAATATATCTGCGTTTTGTGACAAACGTCTTGCTCGGCGGTACTGTACTCCATGCACCTTAACGGTGCGTGTGATTCGGGTGTAATCTTAAGCTAAACGACGTTTATTGGCGCTGCTGAAATGGTCGAAGTCGGAAACATTCGGAACGTCGTTTAGCTTAAGATTACACCCGAATCACGCGCACCGTTAAGGTGCATGGAGTACAGTACCGCCGAGCAAGACGTTTGTCACAAAACGCAGATATATTTACGCGGCCGGATCTTAGCATAACTCCCCGGGCGTGCCAAGTCAGTCAACGGTCGCGTTTTATAAAACCAGACTACAAACAGACTACAGGGAGGTGACTCCCATATTATTTCCGGCAGGGGAGACGGCTTTACACGGGGAAAAACTTTTTTGAACGCTACATCATGTGTTAAACTACACAAATGCACCAAAACCTCGTAAAGCAACTAATGCGTCGTTTGTCGGAATATATTCCATGCGAAGAACAGGTGCAGGAGCGGTAAATTGCATAAAGCACGTCACTCGCAGATAACTCTGCGATGACTTCCGTCACTGTTTTCCACGGGTTACTATTTTCCACGCTACATAGCCCATCAGTCTGGCCATGCCTGTGATAACCTCGATAAATATGATAGCCGCGTCGACGGAATTAAGTTACGATAGCGGAAGCGGTGATGGATGTTATGGTAAAGATGTCTTTGCGAGGGTCTTGAACCTCATCTGTGCGTGATCACCTCCCACTTGCTGATATTGTTTCGTCGGGTTCTTTTTCCGTTTTGGTTCTTGTTTCATCCCAACTCATTCCGTCTGACTTTGCTCATCGTTCTTCGTCTGTCGTACCTTTTTCTATCAGCATTTTCTATGTCCATTTCTTCCTATCTTTTTATGTCAAATGGCCTGCCTTCAATGTTGCTTCTCCTAGCTCAATGTGATGATCTGAAAGATATGTTACTTGTGAATCTTGCCCATACTGCTGCCACTACTGCTTCTGTAGCTGCTCGTAATGAACTGGTAAGCGCCCCCATGTAAATATTGACAGTATTGCACTTACAATCCATTCCCTGCTCTGTTTTGATGGTGGTCACTGAATATCACATGACTGCCGTGTTTAACTGGTATGGCAACAAAAGCCAAGCACGTTTGGAATGTAGGTTAATTCGCTTTCAACTCGATGTCATTTGCAGCCGCATTATTCTGGTGAAAAGGAGAACACAGTTGGCTTAAATGAGATGAATGCCCGGGCCTGCATCACAGTGAATTGCAGTGGCGACACGTCCATTGTTCAGAGGTGCGCATGGCATCCCTGCCACTCCGCGCAGCACTGCCGTAATTACGTGGCCTTTGTTGCTGTTTGTATGTGGATGGCGTGCGTAGGACTCATTCTACTGCTGATGCGAGTATCGCAGGGGAAGGTTCACGGTGCTCCGCACCACAATACTTCAGTCCTCGTTGTATTGCAGGTGACTGGGGAGAGAATTTCAGGTTAATTACAGGTGTAAAGTGTGACAGCCTGCAAGTGGGTGCGTGTAGTGTGGATGCAGCCAGATAGGCACGAGGTGAGGCTGTTTTGGGAACGCGCTAGTCCGGGACGGCCTACTGGCATCGATGTCTGCTGACTGCCTGCAGGTGCTGCCATTCAGACGGTGTTACCTCCACATGTGGCTGTCGTGCAGAGGCAACTAATCGCTTGCAACACCAAGGTGCTGCCCTTCCAGCTCTTCATTGTTGTTCTTACTGCGTCGCTTTTGTTATGTCAAGGTTTTTTTCTGGACAGTGTGTGTTTGTTATTCCTGTTGATGTTTATTCACCTATGGGTGCGTCCGTTTGGGTGCATCTGTGTGACTTGATGCTTCTGTGTTAGATTGGTTGTGATAGTACATCATTGTGTCTCGCAACTTACGTACATACATTCATACAGATACGAACACACATTTATACACACGCGCGCGTACGCACGCATGCATACACATAAACATGCGTGGGAGTGTGCATACATATGCAGGCAGGCAACACACATACACACACAGACAGAGAAAGAGAGAGAGAGAGAGAGAGAGAGAGAGAGAGAGAGAGAGAGAGAGAGAGAGAGAGAGAGAGAGAGATTCCAACTCTACGAATCTAGTGTTTGTGGCTGCCTTGAGAGAGAAGGATGAAGAATTTATACCCTCTGCCTCATCCTGTGCCCTAGAGGTTTGCGGTGAAATGGGGCTGAGGTTGGGAATTCTGATCCTTTGTCTGGAAAGCAAATGGGGGGGGGGGGGGACTGGAGGGGAGGGAGAGATAGCTGGGATAGGGGGCCGCGAGGGCAGGGGAAGAGGCTGGTCAAGCCCAGGATTGCTGAATGCCTCTGATGCCTCCAGACCTGACAGCTTGGCTCCCCATACACGGACCACGGCCCCCAGGCTAACGGAAGTTTTCTGCTGATGCAGTGTGCCCATCAAGGCCGGCCATCTAGAACCACGCTCGCGGTCTGATCGTGGTTTGTCTGATCTGCTGGAGCTGGACTAACCTGCTTGACGCAGACGGACCAGCTGAGCCCGAACTTTCTGAATAAGTTCATTAGCTGGGGTTGTGTTGATTTGTTACAGCTAGACTGACCAAGACGGACACAGGCCTCATTTAGAAGTGTGATCTTCTACGGCAGAATTGAGACCACATGGGTCGGTAGGGGCAAACTGGAACGCAGGGCATTGGTCTGACAAGGCCTTGTATCCACTCTGCAGACCAGCTACATCTTCTGGAGTGCCACAATCCAGGTTGCTTCTCAGTTTGAATTGTAGCGAAAGGCCACGCTCACCCCATGAAAGCCTGACGGACTCCTTGAAAGTTTAACTGACCATGTAGGTTAGAGAGAGAGCATGTCAGTAAGACCAACTATCATCATAAGATTAGCCTCATCAGCACACTGAGGACTACACTCACTCGTCTACAGTGACATTGGAAAGCGAAATTGCAACCCCAGGCCAAAATATATTTGCACGATTCAGGCCTTGTGTTGAGTCTGCATAGGGAACAAGAGAAGATGGTCAACTGGTTGCGCAATTTGGAAACAATTTCGTCAAGACAGGTTGCAAAAGTATTTTTGAAAGCTTATGAAGACCAAATATAAATATGTTTAAATGGAAGAAAAGACGCTTTTAGAAAACACATAAACCAGTTTGCGTTGAGTATATGTTTTTTAATGTGGGACTTTCCCATCTACTTGCAAAATAGGTTGCACATTATCCAAGTGTATGTTCACTAGAATATAACAGCTATTTGATGGTGTGCCTCATACTTTTCAAAATCATCTTGTTTACCACACTCACTGTACATGTACCTATGACTCCTACGATTTAATTGTATTTTCTCAAAAGATAAACCACAGATCCTTGAAATCAGTTTTGTGCACTGGTGACGAAAGACGCGTTTTAAATAGGTTGTTTTATAATTACATTCAAATTTTTTACAACCCTTTCAATTTTCTGTCTTCTGCAAGACTGCTTTTGCGTGCGTAGAGAAAATTAGTGCAGTATATTTGGCAGCTTTATGTAAATGTAGCTTCTAAGATAATTGAAAGAGAAATGATGTGGAAGAGATGAAGCGATGTGTTGCGAAAAGGAAAGATTATCATGTTTGATGGAGAAGTCTGCCCGAAATTCGATTTCCACAACTGTGTTAGTGCGGGTCAGCCAGGCCCGTCGTGGAGGTGTTAATTGCTGTCTTGGCACGAGTGACGAAGTGGAAGTGTTGTTTAGTGGCAACGCAAATGGCGTTATGGGGAAATGCGAACTGCAATCATTCTAAGTAATCAGTCTGTCTACTTTCTGTCGAAAGGCTGGAGTTGCCTTTTGGTTGGTTGGTCGGCTGTCGTTGTTGTTGTGGTGGTGGTAGTTGTCACTGTCGTAGTTTCAGCGTCGTCATTTGTGTTTCCTTTACATTTTATCCGTACCATTGTTTGCCGTCATTACAAAACGGAAGGGCCTGACGTATTTGTACAAATTACTGACATATGTTATAAGAAGAATCCGATCACCATGACGTGCACAGAAAAGTATGCTGCCATCATACCTACGAACTTCGCAAAGTTGTCTACCAGAAATCTAAAAAACTTGATTGAGACGGAGCCTATAGGGATTTAAAAAAATTTCCATTGACTAGACGTCAGCCTAGCCAAGAGCAGGAACTGAACTCTGCAGTGGGCCTTGGCTTGGGCTAGTTTGTGTGTGTTTCCCCAGACAGACGATTAGAAGCATGGTAGGAAGGCGAGATCAGAGGAGAACTGTTGGCACTGGCGATTGTGACTCCAGATAGCCTGTAAGTAGAGACGGCGCTGTCCGAATGTGCACGTCGAGTGATAGTGGCAGAAATAGGGTTAGGGTGGAGCAAGCAGGCAGTGTTTCAGTGGACAGAAAAAAAACTAAAGGCAGGCTCGATTTTTGGAGGAGGGTGGAGGTGGTGAAGCATGGTGAGAAAAGGGAAGATGTTGTCTTGAATGACTGAAACACAACTGTCGAGAGGGGCAGCTGCATGTTGAGATATGCATGCACTCAGGGAAAACTGGTGACTTCGCTTTTACCGCCCCGGGCGAGGGCCGTGATTGATGGAGTTGTGTTTCGTGTAGAAGGAAACAATGTGGAATGAGGTCGAGGAAACGTTTGTGTGGTGCTGTATATTTCTCCCTTAAAGTGACCCTTTCCATAGGATTGCTTGTTTGTTTCTTCGTTTTTAACAAAACGTTTTCTCCTGTGGAGATGAAATAACGTAAAGTCGTAAGGAAGGGCAAGAGTGAAATGGACACCCTGCGTATCATCCACATACATGACTGTCTTGTAAAACGAAGTATACAGAAAAGGAAACACTAGTAAAAACTCGCAGGTGAGATGAATAGGACAGGGAAGTCATTTGACGTGGAAAGTTACTAAGGTTTTCTACGGAAGAAACTAGAGAAAGAAGAAGCCATGGGTGATAGGAATATGTCAGTGCTAGACTGAGCAAAACAAATACTTGGCACTGGTGATTAAACTTCATCAAGACAGTGTGTTGCGGGATCGAGTTTAGTATTTCCAGTACCTGAACTAATCGTCGTGTAATCTTTAAAACCGGAACAAAGTTCTCTATTCTCTTTTTATATTTAAAAAAATCCAAGACTTCGAAATGTTATTTGACCTGTTTTTCCATAGAGAGGAGGGGGGGGGGGGGGGGGGAGGGAGGGAGATTTTACTGTGGAGAAAAGAAAGCGGAAGTCTGTTTGCAGTTGCCTTCTTGTTTGACAGGCCCGAGAGCTATGTGACGTAAGCAAAGTGACGCATGGCTGCAATGGGACAGTGTCCTTCCTTGTTTCTCTTCTTGTCCTCATTCCTCCCCATCCACCCATTCCCTCTATTTCCCTGCTGCCTCCCTCCCCATTGGGTACATTGGGTATTTGGGTACGCTACTGCGAGATTTCCGTTGTCACGTTCCTATTTTGCTTCGGAACGTGATCATGTTATGTGTCAACGCAAAACGCCGAGAAACGGGGCAGAAAAAAATCGTCTACAGTGATTGATGCATGTGTCGTCTGCGATTTGAATTGAATAAGCTATATGAAGTAAGGCTTTGGGCAGTGTAACAAACAGACTCCGAAGATTAGTGAAAGATCCAACTACGTTGTTGTAGAGATCATTGTACATGTATAGCCTGATAGCACGTAACATAGACACGAAACGGCAACACTCCGAGATACACCTAGAAAGGGTAAGTCACGGACAGGCAGTACAGAAATGATATGCTGTCTACGTGAAAAGCAATGATTCGCACAACTGTACTTTTACCACGACTATTGTATATTTACAGCAGTGTGTTTTTTAAAGCCTTTGTTGATATAAATTATTAGCCTTATTATGACCGTTTTGAGGATTGTGGAGCCTTTGATAAATTTTCCCTGTCAGATCCGTTGTTCCTGTCATATTGTTTGCGCCGTTCTCGCAGACCGGATGTGTACATGTCAGATTTAATACTCGGGCACTATTTATAGTTTGATCTTCTGTTTTGATTGAATATTTGTTCCCACTCTTTGTTACGAGGTCGCGGAAAACCGTCTTTCTTCCCTCGTTAGCTCACATCTCACAGGCTGGCTGTGATTTCCGGATAATTTTTCCTGCTGTTTTCTCGGTGAACGTAACGACGTCATAGGATATTTAGCACCTCGGCGTCTTTCCTTCCAGTGCCAACCTATCTCGTCTCTGAGAAAGTGAATCGAGGTTTCGTGAAACGGTCCTCGCAAGCATCTAATTTGCGCATGTCGTGCATCATTTAGATAATGTTTGGACACCTGCGTCGTCTATTGTCTTCTCCTGATGCCATCTTTTTTCCATACTATTGTTAGGGCGCGTTTGTTAGGCGTAGAATCTCGAGAGAATCTCGAGGGCTAGGCGTTGCCTACGTTTCTCGCTTGTTAGCCGTAGGTGCGTCTCGCTCGCCCTTGACTAGCCATCGAGGCGAGCCACTTGTCTAACAAACGCGCCCTGAGATAAACTGCGACGCATTTGCACTGATGCTGGAAGGGGAAGCACTCTTGTAACTGGCGTGACGTCATCCTGGGCGAGCATGAGCCATGTAGAGGACTCGCAGTCGGACAAACGCCAACTGGCAGAAAAAGACTGACACATCCTTGTCCACTTCACAGAATGCGTTCCCCGTTCTGATTTGTGCTGGACAATTTTCTGGTACCGGTAAACGATAACAGAACACTATGTAGTCTGCGGTAGTTGCTGATAACGTTAGAACTTTTTGCTGTGGATTTGGTTAAGACCGACCAAAAGACTTCGTCCAAAAAGTCTTATTCTGTTGTTAAATGCAGGGTTATTTTACGTCCCGGTGGTTCCTAGTCATCTGTTGTTTTCTGTTTACCCTTCCCAGTGAAGATTCATAAGAAAACCAGACACCAGTCCGTGTGTTAGGGATAAAATGTAATTATGCGTGAACTTGCTGTTAGAAAATATGATGATGCAATGCTCAGTCGTAAGTATTTGCCTAACAAACAAAATCTTTCACCGATCATGCCGATGGGTAATGGGTAAATGTGAAAATGTTTTGCCCTGACAAAAATATTTTAGATTTTTTTTAAGGACTATTCCGACAGTTTCCCTCTCTCATTGGAGTTCTGCTTACGATGAAGACAACTTGATCAGGATTGCTTCAAATGCAGTATGTATTGTCCACAAATTGTTTAAATCATCGTGATATTCACTAATATGTATGCACAGTAGTAACGGCCTTAGTATCTGTCACGACCCGATGCAAATACATAATATGACTCTCATAAACTTGCTCTAGCCTTGATGGACATCCGTTTGACACTCATTCCCGCAGCTTTTGATTAATTCGATACCAACATCCTCTCTGAACTCGCTATTGCACTACTTGAAATGTATATGAGACTAGATGGTTTACCCGTCTCCACCTTTTCCCGTCTCCCCCCCCCCCCCCCCAACGGGTCT
>JAWQFJ010034436.1:12500-23612 GCA_034096865.1 Theodoxus fluviatilis | reverse complement strand
TTCGTCTCTGCAATAGATTTCTGAAGTTGGACAAGAGTCTTCCTACTTCTTTTGTCTCACCTACGAGTCCAACACCGGCCTCCTTTTTTCAACACACACACACACACATGTAGAGAGGGGGCTCCTGTTTGGTGTGGGCCTAGGCGCAGGGTGGGGCTATAGAGAGGCGTTTGGAATTCTCTCTACCCCTTCAGCAGGACCGACCCTGGGTTCCTTTGATGTGGCCAGCTGGGCAAGCAGGCAGGAAGTGTAGAGGCAGTGTGCCTCTCTCCCTCGACTCCTGGAGTGGTCAGCAGACAACCAAGGCTTGGGTCAGTACTTCTCCGAGTTTATTCATGATAACAAGGCAATTCAGGGCAATGCAGGCATAAAAGCTGTACACCGGAATGACCTTCCCGTGACCTCTCGCTCTGCCATCCTGACTGTCGCTCGTTCTTGGTGCTGTCTCTGGTCTCTCGTCTTACCTCTCTCCTCCTCTCATCTCGTCTCTGGTCTCTGCCCATGTGTTGGCGCTATTTAGGCAGGGGCTTTAAATAGCCATCACGAGGGCGTGAGCGAGCGCAAACGAAACTTCTAAAGCAGTGCATGATATATTAAATGAATAAACTCTCAATTTTGGTGTGATCTCAAAACACGCAAATACTGGCTGGTCAGATTGGATACTAGCTGGCGTTTAACCACGTGTGAGCTGCGTGAACCTCATACATCTCTACGGCAGCCACAGAGTGAGCGAAACACGCCTCCTCACGTATCTCTGCAGTTACCATCTAGGCACACATGTATGGAAGTTGAATTACAGTTGTCTGGACAAGTTTCTACATCATATTCTCACCCTCTTACATTCCCCCCTGCCTTTTCGGTACCTCGTCCTCGAGGTATAAAAAAAACACATGTACACATACGGATTAACATTTCTAAGGGTCGGCCAGAGCGTCCCTGTACATCTGAATACCATAAAACACAACTCGTTGAATCATACAACTTGAAGTGGTCTTACCCTACCTACAAGTTGAGTATGTTATCAACTTTGAGGACAAACAAACAAACAACCCGTGCGTATCTGTAGGCCCCTACACACAAGCTAGAAGTGGTCTTAACCGTTCAACTAGTTGATGGATAGCAACGAGATTTAACTATCACATTACAAAACACAGCAAAACTAAGACAACAGAGCATGTAGGACAGAACAACTTGAAGCGGTTTTAACCTCTCAACAAGTGTGTTGTCGACATGGCTAGACACACAAACCGTGCAAGCTAAAAGCGGTCTTAACCCTTCAATTAGATGCACACAATGACACAAAGTGGCGTTGCTTAGCACTACAACACCCCGAATGCGCACATGGCATTACAAATCCCTCAGCAATGAACACCCATTGCAATTTTCTCAATCACTAGCGACACAGTGATACATATGGTATTTCCACTCAAGACAATACCCCCGCAATGAACACACAGCATTGCAAATTCCCCAGCAGTAAACAACCATGGGAATTTCCTCAATCACTAGCGACACAGTGATACATATGGTATTACTGAATACAATACCCAGCAATGCGCACATGGCATTACAAATTCCACAAAAATAGCAAAGCATCATTTGCAAATCCCACCGTAATAACCAGATTTTGACAAACACATTTCAAAAATGCATCTACACTACGAGTGAAAACAAATTACACACCATTCTCTGGATTTTTCCATAGAGCAATAAAATTACGGCAGACCTCATGCCTGGTTACTTTATAATGTTACAGGCAATACACGCAGTTTATAACACATCTACAAAAATCAAAACATGCAACAGTAGGGCTAAATATACTCACGGAAGCTTGATAAGTCCAGGAGGTCGAGTCCACGAAAAAAGGAAGTCTACACTTTTTACACATTTACAGTTCTTATCGTGTCCTCAAAGTCACATTGTCCACCAAGTCAAAAGGCATCATGTCCACATCGAGTGGGTGCCTGACCCACATTGCTACGAGTGGAGCGACGAGGCAATGCCTCTACAGTCACAGCTCCATCATGCGTAAGTCTCGAATCTCTTCATCAGTCCTGCCACAAACTCTCCCCAGTCCCCTGACGCCCTGAGGGGAAGGAGTGGAGGAGGCTAGCCCGAAAACGCCTCCAGGGGGTCCTGGATTCCCCCTGAACAGCTCCTCCTCCATCCTAGCTGGCATGATGAACTTAGTGGCAGCAAGGTCCTGGAAGGGGTAGCAAGGGTAGGCTTGCAATGCGAGCCCCACCCCCGCCACAAAGTTCACCTGGCCCTCGCCGCCGAAATGGGGCAGGACAGGCAGATGGGCCGACCCACACCCGCCGGGCCTGGGGCAGTGTCGCCCCACTGGAACCTGCATCCTCGGCTGCAGTCACAGGAGGAGAGCGGCAGCACCCACGGGATTGTCCGGACATGGTGGGGTGGCGAGGCAGGGCAGCTGTTGCAGCAGCTCACATGTCACAGGGAGGTGAGGGGTGAAAGTGATGAGGAAGAGCGGGCAGGTGCCTTAGCAAACCATTGTATTCTTTGCAAACCATTGTATTCTTTCTGAAAGTAGGCACTGCTTCCATCATCATTTCACCCCATACCTCCTGGACACTTGTGATGGGTGAACTTGGAGGGAGATGCTCCTGGCATCCTGCCGACGACGCCAGATGGAGACGGGTGGGGGTGGTCCTGCCTTTACACCGATATCCCACTTCTGACACCAGTTGTAGACAGGGGGCTCCTGTTTGGTGTGGGCCTAGGCGCAGGGTGGGGCTATAGAGAGGCGTTTGGAATTCTCTCTACCCCTTCAGCAGGACCGACCCTGGGTTCCTTTGATGTGGCCAGCTGGGCATGCAGGCAGGAAGTGTAGAGGCAGTGTGCCTCTCTCCCTCGACTCCTGGAGTGGTCAGCAGACAAGCAAGGCTTGGTCATAAACTTCTCCGAGTTTATTCATGATAACAAGGCAATTCAGGGCAATGCAGGCATAAAAGCTGTACACCGGAATGACCTTCCCGTGACCTCTCGCTCTGCCATCCTGACTGTCGCTCGTTCTTGGTGCTGTCTCTGGTCTCTCGTCTTACCTCTCTCCTCCTCTCATCTCGTCTCTGGTCTCTGCCCATGTGTTGGCGCTATTTAGGCAGGGGTTTTAAATAGCCATCACAAGGGCGTAAGCGAGCGCAAACGAAACTTCTAAAGCAGTGCATGATATATTAAATGAATAAACTCTCAATTTTGGTGTGATCTCAAAACACGCAAATACTGGCTGGTCAGATTGGATACTAGCTGGCGTTTAACCACGTGTGAGCTGCGTGAACCTCATACATCTCTACGGCAGCCACAGAGTGAGCGAAACACGCCTCCTCACGTATCTCTGCAGTTACCATCTAGGCACACATGTAAGGAAGTTGAATTACAGTTGTCTGGACAAGTTTCTACATCATATTCTCACCCTCTTACACACACACACACACACACACACACACACACACACACACACACACACACACACACACGGACAGAGGCACACAGCGACGCACATGAAAATGCTTATAAATACGGATACAGGAAGAGACAACACACACATACATATATGGACACGCGTGTGTGTGTGTGTGTGTGTGTGTGTGTGTGTGTGTGTGTTTGTGTGTGAGTGAGTATATGTGTGTGTGTGTGGAAGCGTAAAAGTGTGTGTGTGTGTGCGTGTGTGTGTGTGTGTGTGTGTGTGTGTGTGTGTGTGTGTGTGTGTGTGTATTGTGTACTTGTTTGTTTTGTTCACAAGCAAAAATACTGCGACAGTAAAGCTGAGTGCTTAACTTCAGTTCTAGTTCTAAGATGTGCTGTTCAATGGGCGATGCCTTGAAGCAAGAATCGATAGAAACTAGAATAACAAACGAATAAGTCGTAAGATAGCTATTTGTGTTTCAGAACCATACGTGTACTGGATTTCCTCGAGTGAGCGAGGGGTGAACTGAAAACGAGAACATTTCTCTTCTAATGCTGTGTTTTTTTCGATATTAAAAGTATAAATGCATGCAAAGAATTACAAACTATACTTAAAGCAGCAGCAGCAGCAGCAGCAGTAGCAGCAGCAGCCATGAATTTCTCTAAAAATGAAGGAAGTCAAGCAAGAGGACTTCGAAGCGGGAAGCACTTTAGACAACAGGGTAAATATTTCGTTTTTAGATACCATCCTATCACATATTTCTTGGATTTAAACCGCTTTATATCTTAAAGATAAAGACACACAGTTTTACTCTCTCGTGTTTGGCCTACTCTCACGGTCACTCCTACGCCGTTTCATCTGGCATGGGAGCATTCAACCCAGGAAGTGGATGAACGCACCGAGGTTAATTTTTACGGGGGGTTTTCCTCTCAGTCTTTTCAGGTGCCCAGTTTTATTCCTGGATGAAGAGAGATAAAGTGAATTCACTAAGCACCTCGCTCAAGGACGCATTTCTGGGATGGGCGTCGGTTTGAACTCCATACCCACGGCCGCAAGCGACTGCAGGTCAGCTGCGCTAATCACTCGGCCACAGGGCCACCTTACCCCCTGATCACAGAGTCACGATCACTCTTTCACTGGCACCCGACGATGAACACTGTGACAGACAGACTGGACGCACACAGTGGGGAACAAGCTCCGTCTCCACTCCCTGGGGAGTATTCCAAGTCGTTGCAGGCTTAGGCACACATCAAAAGGCCATTCGCACTAGACTTTGCCTCCAGACCCGCCTTAGCTCCGGAGAGAGGGAGGAAGGAGGGAAGGGGGAAAAGGTGGAAGAGGCAATACCAGTTAGGGCCAAAACAAAAATAACTCTGGTTACGGTAACCTGACGGGTCTTTTTATTCTGCTGATCATGCCCTCAAAAAAGGGGGGAAAAAAAGAAGAAAAAAAAAATGACGGCAAATAATGAGGTGCATGCTGTCCCAGTTTTCCTGCCCTATGAGCACTCAGGGAATCCACTAATTAAGTCACAACAAGCGTCTTCAGCGAAAGAAAGTATTGTTTATGTTCAATCTGGCCTCTTCTTAAAAATAAAACAAAAAGAAGAAAAACAAGTTTAACTTGACACCCCGACCCTATTTTGTTCAGCCATGTTACCTTAACCACAAGTATTATTAGTATAGTATTAGTATTTTATGATGATGATGATGATGATGATGATGATGATGATGATGATGATGATGATGATGATGATGATGATGATGATGATGATGATGATGATGATGAATTATATTATATCATCATCATCATCATCATGGTTTTTTTATTATTATTATTATTATTATTATTATTATTATTATTATTATTATTATTATTATTATTATTATTATTATTATTATTATTATTATTATTATTATTATTATTATTATTATCATCATCATTATCATTATCATTATCATTATCATTATTTGTCTAAGCATCTTGCCCGAGGACGCCACATTAAGATGCGTGCAGCTTCGAACGCTGCCACCGACAGTATCAGACGACTGCGGAAGAGCGCTAAAACAAGGCTACTCCACCCGTTCCACACTGACGCGTATGTCATTGTGACAGCCAGTCACGGTTCGCATTAATGGGGCAAGAGCATCAGTCCTGCTCTGAGCTTGAAAGATATGTTTGTGGTGAGGGCAGCGTCAGTGTGGAACGTGGTGAATCGCCTGGTGTACGACGGGCTGAACCATTGGACCCGAGCCCCGACATTGACCCCGGCCCGCAGCGATGCAAAATGTCGGGCGAAAGGGAAGAATCGGAATAGTTCTGTCAGGGTGATACTTTGTCTTGAATCTTTCACCTCTGTCTGCAATAATCATTTCTCCGTGTTCAGAGCGCTAGTCGAGACGCCGCGCTGTAATTTATACCAAAACGTTTCGGACCCCATGCGGAAGTGTGCACCACGATGCGGCTGATGCAGGGGACGTAACTGCATCACCAGACAATTACTCTCAAAGAGAGTTGCTTCCCTTGCATTCATCCATCGAAGCTTGTACCAAAGGCATCACTACAAAGATGTGGAATTCTTTCAGAGCCTTCTAAAAAAGGAGAATGCGGAAGAGTTGTATCCCTTGCATTAGAGTAGGCCATTCATGTGCTCTTTGAAGTTCAGTAAGCGTACGTTCATTTGTGAAGTGCAAGACACAGTTCACCAAAACTGTACTTTTATAACATCTTAGATGTCGAAATATCTTAGACCAAAAGAAAAAAAGTATGGTAATGGAAACATGGCAAATAAGGTCGGCCTGAACTAACAATTGTTTTTACTAGAAGAGGACAGATTGAACATAAATCGCAATTTCTCTATTGCTGAGAAAAAAAAACCGGGAATTTTTTTTAAAGGGAATTTCCAGAATGGTCATAGGACAGGGAAGATGGGGCATAATCCAGTTCGTTGATTATTGTCAACTTCCTTTCTTTTTTTCTTCTTTTTGAATGATCTAAAGAGAAGTTTAAGGTAGACATAAAAATAAGGTCGGTCGGGTTATCGTAACTAACCAGAACTTTTTGTGTGGCCTTCTATACAGATCTCGTTCCCGTCTATCGCAATGTATATCTTGCATGAAGCTAACAAGTGCCGGGACATTGTCATTTGTGATCTAACCGAAACCCCAAAAAACGATTTTCCGGCATAGCTGTGTTTGTAACGATCATTTGAGCAAGAGTTCGCGCTGCAATAGGAGCCACCGTGCCTCTTTCGATCCGTCATTCGCCGCGTTTTCCTTAGTGGAGCAATCACTTTTGCTAACCTTTGCTAACATGGCAGATTCATTTCACATTCCCCCACAGCAGGTCGAGTAGTTTTGATTGGTTGTTTTTTAATGACTGCAATAAAAAGCACAGTATCTTTGACAGTAGAGGTTTTTGAAGGACCTCTTTGAATACACGAATCCTCTAAATTATGTCTCATTCAATTTTATCTCTCTTAATCGAAGAGATGTCTTAATAAAAGCCGTAGGATTGATTATCATTCATAATGGAAGGGAGATAACTATCACCAGTCATAAATGAAGAACAAGGGAAATCTCGCAGCGACGTTGTCGTCTGCTACGTCCGCCTCCATTACCGGCCCTGGTATAAATGCCGAGGTTTACTACAGATTTCAAACCTTGACATACAGTGCAATCTGCCATGGTGACGAAAGCACAAAAATAAAGATTTCTTCAAAAATTGACAGCAATCAGCATATCTGCCACGTTCATGATGTAACCCCCATGGCTCGAAGTATGTTTCCCTTGCAAGTCCTTGCATTGACTTCCCTTTAACTCAATGTTTTTTTAATGAGCGCCAATCACATTCGTCTACAGGCACTGTGTTTTTATCGTTGCTAGGCGCTAGGAGGTGGCGCACTCTAGTGTTTAACAGTTAGAGCGCCTTCTGAGATGCTGTAGCTGCTGCCTGACCTTGACGGGAAGGTTATCTCTGCTACTGGGTGAAAGGTCACTAGAAATGTAGGGAACATCAACGGTTGTTAACTTCCGTGACGTCGTTAGAGCGGTGTTGCTTCTGAAGTGTCACGTGACGTCACTGCATGTTGCTTCTGTCTAGGCCCAGTCCATTATCATTTTTTCGAGAAAGTTCTACATATATCGCAAAAATTATATAAGTCTGCTAGAGTGTGTATGTATGTGTGTGTGTATGTGTGTGTGTGTCTCTCTCTCTCTCTCTCTCTCTCTCTCTCTCTCTCTCTTCTCTCTCGCTTGTCGGCCTTTTGGCTAAGATCAAAGCCTCTGCTGCTGCGGCAGCCTTTGCTGCAGCTCCTGCAGCAGCAGTAATATGGTTCTTCAATATATTTTATCGTGTGGCAGAAACTCCGACTCTCTCTCTCTCCCTCTCTCTCTCTCTCACTCTCTCTCTCTCTCTCACTCTCTCTCTCTCTCTCTCTCTCTCTCTCTCTCTCTCTCACACACACACACACACACACACACAGAGCTGTGATCGACACGTGTACGGATAAAAATTTTCTAAAGGACTACCGTAGTTAGATTTTGACTTTTCCACCCAAGCTAGGAGAATCCTTGTATCCACATGACGGTGTGAAGGAGACGTAGGCGACAATACATAAAAATAGTGCATGATGTTGGAAAAGATAAGTCGAGATACTGGAAGATAACAGACTGTTCTACAAGGGAAGAAGTTTCCTTAGGCATCAGACATTCACCCCTAGCCCATAGCCCTTTTGAAGACAGCCGGTGGTCGAGCTACCAGAGCAGGATCCCACAGCTCTGTTACCTTTGGCTATACAGTTGATGAAGGCATAGCGCCAGCCGCCGTATGAAGGGGCCTTCAGGCGTATTCTAATTGGGTGATACTTACGTCTACTCTGTCGTTGTTTGGACTTAACGCAAGTGATTTTTTAACCTGAGCCCTAAGTACGAAATCGACGCCGTGAATGATGAACTTCGAAGTCCGATGTCCGTCGTAGTCGTGGTGGCCGATGCTGCGTCCAGAATGACTGGCCAGACGAATCTTTCGTGCTTTGAGATGACGTGGTTTTTAACGCCATTTTCATCTTCGGTTTGTAAGCAAAATACTGATTTTTTTCATTACTGACACATACAGAAAAACTGCAGCCAGAGAACATTAGTAATTTATCAAAGTTGTATGCAGAATACATTTATCATTCATTCAATCTGCAATATTATTCAAATCGAAATGTGGTTCGAAGACGTCCATTTGACAGAGTTCCGTTTATGTCTGCAACATAATACCACAAGGGTGAATCAAATGAAATCCTTTAAAGTATGATAGAAAAGTGTAACAACGCTCAATTGTTCTGTGAGTTGTCAACAGTGTTAATTTTTGTTTGGATAGTAACGGACAGGTGTCAGCATAACATAGAAACATTATGCTTTGGTGTTGCAGTAGTGTTAAGATGGCCTCCCCATTGCAACATGCACCAAAGAAGAACAGCGTTCTGTCAATCGCTTTTTGATAAGTGAACGGGTAAAATACATCAAAATTCGCTGACGAATGAAAGCTCAGTATGATGATGTCCGTCACTACAAGTGTACGAGTGGACTAGGAAGTTCCGAAACGGCGAGACTTCAGTAACAGATTCGCCGCTACCGGGTCAGGCATCCCGAGTGGTGAAATTGGAGCACATTGCAGCAGCTGAAGCCGCTCAGAAGGAAAATGGCCGCGTAAAAGTGGACGAAAGAGCCACACTTCTTGGTATGAGTCATGGATCAGCACAGTATAACGTCTATGATGTTCTGCACTTCCACAAAGTGTCTGCAAGGTAGGTGCCACTCTAGATGACTACAGAATTGAAAGAACGACTTGTTGATGCCCGTCAACAATTTTTGCAGCACGTTGAAGTAGGAGGTGAAGGTTTGGTGGGAAGAATTTTTTCATGAGATGAAACATGAATACATTACCACCAACCAGAATATGAGAGAGCGAGCAAAGAATGGCGCCGTACCTCTTCACCAAAACCGAAAAAAAATCCGCAGTCACCCATTTGCAGGATAAGTTAATCGGAATCTTTTGGAGATGAAAAAGGGTAATCATGAGACGCTCACATGCCTAGGGGGATCATTATCACCAGTGCAATACATGCAGATTCCCCCATGACCTGCAGTCACGTCCACGTGATGTGGACATCTGACTACATGTGTTTTGTTACAATTTGACAATGATCGGCCCTATACTGTCCGTTCAACTGTTGCAACGATCCAAAATATGCATTTTGAATGTCTTTCACATCCGCCATTCTCCCAGGCCTCGCTCCCTGTGATCATCACATCATTGGACCTCTCAGAGGCGATGGGAGGTCGGGCTGTCACGTGTGACGAGGAGGTGCAGCAGACGGTGCAAGAGTTGCTGCAGAGTCTGCCAAAACAACGTTTTTCGAAAGGTATTTATACACTTCCGAAAATCTGGAAAACCTGTATTGAAAGCAATGGAAACTACGTCTGAAAATGAAGTAAATGTGTCTCTTGTTTTTTCAATAAGTTAAGATATTTAAAACATTTAAGGTTTTCGTTTGACTCACCCTCGTACAAGGCTTATCATGTATGCATGAGAGGTGCGGACAACGACGAATGCTTACCACTCCAGTCAGTCGCGGTCTGTTTGTATGCAACAGTCCCTGTGCACAAGCTCATGTGGGTCCACGTCGGCTTTGCTCGCATCGAGTACTACGGCCAGTTAGAACACAGTTTTCAAAATACGAGGATGTAAGGTAGGTCTCCTCTGTATATGTGGCTTGTTCTCACAAAATGATGAATAAGCCGATTTCTTTCCCTTTAAGAAATGTTTATATCTTCAGAAAGATGATAAAATCATCTTTGATTTGAAAAATGACAGTTGTAGCCCCCAAACCGATAACACAATCGCCCACAAAGGTTGATAGGGATAATGGTGACAATTTGGAGAAACGTAGGTTTAAAGTTCAGCAAAATCAGATTCATAATGGTTATTAGACAAATCAAATCACATTTGTATAATTATTTAATTTCGGTTGTGGTCGTGAGAGGGGAACATGAGGTACATTGAAGCATAGGCTTTGCTATATATGCAAACAAGGCTATTTCACCCGGATTGACACCCAATTATTATTTCAGGTTGTGGAGCTTAATCTAGCATCGCGACATTTCCACCATTTCATCAGAACGGGCCACATACATACAGCCTTTTCGCTACCGTAATGACGGGAAATATTGGAGCAATTTCTCCAGTTCCAGATCTCGCTTTTCGCGTCGACCTTTGTCCAGTTTGCATATTACTAGTGTATTCATTTAACCTATCCTTCCCCCCCCCCCCCACCCCAAAAAAAGAAAAAAAAAGAAAAAAAAAGAATCAACCCGTTGTGCACAGGAGAAAAGGTAATCTGAAACTCAGAGACAAAAAAGTGTTTCTACTTCTGGTTCAGGCGCACGCGATATACTGTACAAGAGGGACACAGAGCTAGGTGTCACGGTAAAGGGCGCATACTTATGGACAGCTAAGCCGCAGATCAAGTGTGGATCCAAGCTGACAAGCACGCCGCGAAGATGGATGGGCAGTTCTTGCTGCGCGCACTGGAGAATGACAGATGGACGGCACTCCCGTTTCGTTTGAAATCTCACTCCATGTCCACCAGCAGGCGCCGTCCGCCAGCCTCCTCTACTGAGGATAATGAAGGCAGT
>JAWQFJ010034436.1:0-5000 GCA_034096865.1 Theodoxus fluviatilis | reverse complement strand
TTAAAACACCCGGCGAGAAAGGAGATAAAAACAATTAGTAAAACGTATAACCATGACACGCTTTTCTGTATTTGGTCAACTTCTTCTGCCTAAAAATGAATGTTGACGAATTTCCTTGTAAAAAATGTGTTTTTATCTTTGGAATCATAATAGAATCAACGTGTATTAATGAAGGCTTATTATTGGTGAACAAATACATAAATATAGACCTGTTACAAGTAAGATAACTTTTTTTGGTGTTAGATGAAGAGCTGCTGTCCCCAGGTTCCTCACTGGCCTCTAGTAGACCCATCGGAGAAGACTCCGTTAAGTCCAGCAGCTGCTGAGGAGGGAAGGGGTGGGGCATTCAGTAGCTTGTGACGCATGTTGTGCTCTGGCTTAGCAGAGATAATCATCCGAAACAAAAATGGTTTGAGGAATTAAATGTGAGAAAATGTCATCTTGAAAATGATTCAAAAGCCACACGATGAAGAAAAACACCTCTATCCAAGAAATATCTTTGATTATACAATATGTTTTTAAAACAACGCATCCATCAGATCAGCCATTTTGCTGCAGCACTGAATTTGAACCACTGTACCCATTTGAACAACTGTAACCGTTTGAACAACTGTAACCGTTTGAACTACTGTACCCATTTGAACCACTGTACCCGTTTGAATTACTGTATCCATTTGAACCACTGTACCCGTTTGAATTACTGTACCCATTTGAACCACTGTACCCGTTTGAATTACTGTACCCATTTGAACCACTGTAACCGTTTGAATTACTGTACCCATTTGAATTACTGTAGCCATTAATGCCATTTGAGCCGCTGAATTCGGACGACCGTAGTAGGATTCTGGTTGATTACCGAACTGAGAACCTTGTTGACCATTCTGAGACGGTCCTGAGGAATAGTTGACGGTCTGGAAACCCGAATGCTGACCACCTCCCCTTCTGTGTGAACCTCCCGGGTACCGCCCAGGGTTCCCAGAGAAAGGATTTTGCGCTGCCTGCCGTGTCTGGCTTGAAGCGAGATCCAGAATTCCGTTGTGGCGATGCGGTTGCAGATGGATTTCTGATCAAGTTCCTCCTTGCTCCTGAGGTTCCTCCACCCGCGCCAAATCCCCGTCCAGGGGCAGGCAACTGCATTGGGGAGGCCATGGTGACTCCAACCTCTATGATGTCATGTCTCGGACCGGAACCGGAAGGATTGTGTGCCCAGAGATCGGCGGTGGTCACCCCACTTGGTGGTCCCAGGTCAAGTGTTGGGGTGGTCACTGTGAACAAGGAATAGAGATGACTGACGGAAGAGCGAGCGAGCGAGAGAGAGAGAGAGAGAGAGAGAGAGAGAGAGAGAGAGAGAGAGAGAGAGAGAGAGAGAGAAGGGGTGGGTGGGGGTGGGGGGTGGGGGGGGGGGAGATATGGGAATGGAATAGAGTATTAGAGCTCGCGATCCAAGGGGAACAACTCCCAAAATACGATAAGGATCGCTCGTACCAGTATCTAGGTTTCCAGGTCAGCCTGATCGGAGATGGAGAGAAGAAACAAACGGACGAGATTTAGGCAGAGTTCACAGCCCTACTGCAGAAGATCTCAATCTCACCGCTGCCTGTCAATAAGAAAATGGAAGCTGTAAATGTTATCGAGGCGTCCAAATTCAATTTCTACCTCAGCAATATGTGGCTATCAGAGATTTTGCTGAAGGAGATGGAAGATGAGATTGTTGAATTCGTCCGCGACCAGCTGAAGCTCAACTGTTCTTCAACAAGATGCCACATTTTTACACCAAGAAAAGAGAGCGGTTAAGGTCTACTAAAACTTAAGACTATTTACCACGCTAAAAAGGTGTCATTCTTCCTGTCTGTCTTGAACAGCGATGACAGACAAGTGAGGGTGAGAGCAAGGAATAGCCTTCACCTGCATATGAAGAAGAGGAAAGTTCCACCCGCGACACCTGAAGACGACAACTTTGCAGGATACAAGATTAACGACAGGAAAAGACTCGAGAAGAATAGCAAGCTGCAAGGTGAACTGGCCGTGATCTAGTTTCGTCGAACTTAATGAACTCTGCCTGTGTCTGGGGATTTGTATTCACTTTGATGCAGAGAGGGACGAGTTCGCAGCAGTCATCCAAGCAGAAGATGATGACTGTATTTCCCTACGTTTCACCACGGATCTGTATCTACTGGATGCACATCTTGAGGTCAAGGTCATTTTAGTTGCTCTCAAGGCCAATCGGCGATTGACTGAATCTAGCACTTCCGGTGGCATGTTCAACCTACGATATTTGATGGCGGAGAACTCAGTTGCGAAAAGAAAACGGCCAAGCATTGGCAATAATTGTGCAATTGAAAGCTGCAGTACAACTTCTGCGAAATGCCGAGGTCTGTCATTTATGAAACTGCCGCGACCAGGCGTGAGCGAGGCGCATTCAATTTGCATCTCGCAGGAGTGCCTTCGGAGTTGCCTCGGCCAACTTCGGCTTGCTCAGAACGAGTCCGCGAGTAATCGGCAGCCAATCAGATCGCTGCGTTATAACAGCTGTTAGGCTGACGTCACGACGAGCTCGTCCGAGGACTGATATGGGCATTTCCGTGACTCTCTCGAGCGAAATTCGACTCCTAGGCAGCCGTGTCTCCCTTAAATGTAACTCACATGAGAGACATAAATGACAAAGAAGAAAACTAGTACAATCAATACATTAATAAAAACGTGTTTAACTTGAAAATTAACAGTCCCCTTTCTTGTTCACTCCCGAGACCTGTGCCACTACGGCACTAGGCACTACACGTTTGTAACGTCCATAACAATCGCATCAAATCGGTTCAAATGTTGTGGCAGGGCTTCCTACTTAATGAAAAACTTCATAGAGACACAAAGACATCTAATCACAGCAGTAACTCAATAGAAACCTTTAAAATAAATTTCATTTTACTCACAATAAGCTGCTCGACAATCTGATCAACAGTGGAATCCATTGCTGCAAAAACTCGCCGGAAGTAAGCTATTCAGTCAGTTGAGAGGCTGACCTCTGGCAGAACTCTCTAATTGGCTGAAAAAGCCCGTGACGTGCATCCATTAGATACAGATCCGTGGTTTTACCGACCCGCCAGCTCTCTACCCTGCTCTGAAGAAAAAAGAGATAGCGGGAGATCTCGACCACTGGCACAGCCTACAACAACAGGGCGGGCTGTTACGTGAAGCTTTTCCTGCAGCGAACATGACGTGCTCATACCCCCACCTGACCAACAGTAATATCAGCGACCAGCTCACCAAATTCGTCACCAAAGGGAGGCTACAGCTCTTAGAAACTAACGCTGTTAACACCACTTACTATCCGAACTCCTACCCTAGAGCACGCTCGCTGTGTGGTTTCCACTCGGACACAAACTCCCACGCGTTGAACGGCTGTGGCAAGCTGAAGGGTTTGTACATAGAAAGACACAATAGATGTGTACACCTTGTGCGGAAAAAACTTGAAAAGACAGTAGTCACGGAGTTTTGCGAGGTCTACGAGAACCAGCAGGTCGCAATGGAAGGCCAGGAGTTGGTAGGATCATGCAAACCCGATAAACCACCTCAATTCCGTTGCCTTTATTGGTTAAATTGCCAACCCATTTGACACTTTTGTGGACAAGAGTTATCAACATAAATTCCACAAATATATGCCTTTGCGTCTCTCACTCAGTGATGCTGGTTTCTACACTCAAGTTGTAGTTCTCGTAATTGGATCCCTAGGCACTGTACATAATCGGTTCGTCAAAGGTCCACTGATGCTGGGTTTGTCTAAACGCCAGGCTAAGGGCCTAGCCAAATATCTCAGCTTGTCTGTTATGATTGGGTCCAGACGTGCATGGGCAAGAAGGGGCTTTTTGCTGGAGCGAGGACTGCAGAAATAAATGTAGTTTAATGGTGCATACTCCTGTTTTCTCTCCACGATTACATGAGCAGGCATCGCAAATGTATGATGGATTTACGAGTGGAGCAGACACTCAATAGCATGGCTTATGTTTTTGCAGATATGTCATTATTCTGTGCAATTTTTCTGCAATAATGTGATTTGATATGTATGTATGTATGTATGTATGTATGTATGTATGTATGTATGTATGTATGTATGTATGTATGTATGTATGTATGTATGTATGTATGTATGTATGTATGTATGTATGTATGTATGTATGTATGTATGTATGTATGTATGTATGTATGTATGTATGTATGGCAGATATCGCCATACATATGCCTTTATTTTGAGTGTAAACGTATACAGGGAATATACAGATTAAGAAGTAAAATGTGTTATCTGAATTGTATGCACTGCAGATATTTCTCTCATACATGAAATGTGCCGTTGCAACTCGATTATCTCCCTTGAGTCAGTGAGCTTAACAGCAGTAAGACACTCCTGTCCATCTCAGTGTAGTGTGGGAAATAAGAAATGTAGTCTGATATTTCTCTCTTCCTTTGGGTTCCCTCCTTGTGGCATAGACTGTGGGCTCATACGTGACGGCTCTATATTTCGAGTGTATGTATTTATCCACCATGTATAGATATTGTACAACTTTGGTGAATAAAATTATGTATGTATGTATGTATGTATGTATGTATGTATGTATGTATGTATGTATGTATGTATGTATGTATGTATGTATGTATGTATGTATGTATGTATGTATGTATGTATGTATGTATGTATGTATGTATGTATGTATGTATGTATGTATGTATGTATGTATGTATGTATGTCTGTCTGTATGTATGTATGTATGTATGTATGTATGTATGTATGTATGTATGTATGTATGTATGTATGTATGTATGTATGTATGTATATGTATGTATGTATGTATGTATGTATGTATGTATGTATGTATGTATGTATGTATGTATGTATGTGTGTATGTGTGTGTGTGTGTGTGGTGTGTATGTATGTATGTATGTATGTATGTATGTATGTATGTATGTATGTATGTATGTATGTATGTATGTATGTATGTATGTATGTATGT
>JAWQFJ010034435.1:0-18699 GCA_034096865.1 Theodoxus fluviatilis | reverse complement strand
TACGAAAACAAATATCACCTTTGTGCTTGGGACAGGACTCAGCAGGTAAACCTGACTGCCACCGCCGAGTCATGAGTGTGTTTCCCTTGTTTCAGCCAGAGGAACTGCGCAAAATTGTCACGCATATGAAACCCACCACCTGCGATCTAGATTGTGTCCCCACCCAACTACTCATTTCTTGTTTACATGTCCTCATGCCACTGATAACTGACATAGTAAATCATTCCCTCAAAAGCGACCAATTTCCCGATGCTCTCAAGAAAGCGATAATTAGGCCTCTTGAGAAGAAATCTGGTGCTGATGCAAACGACCTTACAAACTATCGACGAGTGTCAAATTTCAGCTTTCTCTCGAAGATTATTGAGTGAGCGGTGTCCGCGCACGTGTGGCACTACCTCAACATACATGAATTACTCCTAACTTTTCAGTCGGCATTCATACCAAATCACAGTACAGAAACAACCTTACTGCGGGTGATGAATGACCTGCATTGTGCAGTTGACAATGGCCCGGTGGTTCTTGTGGATTTACTGGACCTTTTCGCTGCTTTTGATACCATGGACCATGATATACTGCTCTCTCGCCTGAAAGGTCTGGGCCTTTCATCGACCGTACTTACCTGGTTTAAAGAACTACTTGACAGGGAGGACATACAGAGTGATGGTGCGGGGCTCAACGTCTAGGGACTACCATCTTCCCTGGGGCGTTCCCCAGGGCTCCATTCTGAGACCTGTACTCTATTCTCTCTGACTTACTTGACTTAGTCCTCTTCGCTCCGGTCGGAGCATAGGGCCTTCACTGCAAGTCTCCACCTCTGTCGGTCTTGGGCTGCCCTCTTTGCCTCTCCCCATGTCATCCGGACTGTCCTCAGCTCTGCCTGTAGGGTTCTTTTCCAGGTCAGTGCTGGTCGACCACGCTTCCGTTTACCCTGAGGGTTCCAGTCCAAGGCGTGGCGTGGAATGCAGGCATCGTTTCTGCGCAGGGTGTGCCCAATCCACTTCCATTTCCTTCTTTGGATGGCGTTGACGATCGACTCCTGCCTGGTACGTTGCCAGAGTTCTTTGTTGGAGATTCTTTCTGGCCATCTGATACGCAGGATCTGGCGGAGGCAGGTGTTGATGAAGACTTGCAGCTTGTGGCCGATGCTCTTGGTATGTCTCCAGGTTTCAGATCCGTAGAGCAGCACAGATTTAACATTTGTGTTGAAGATCCTCAGTTTGGTGTGACGGCTGAGGCTCTCATTTCTCCACACTGGTTTCAGGGTGACGAAGGCGTGTCGTGCTTTGCCTATCCTGGCTCTCACGTCTTCATCTGTCCCTCCAGTCTTGCTGACCACGCTGCCCAGGTACGTGAAGCGTTCGACGTCCTCTATGGCTTGACCATCAATGGTGATGGGAGCTTCCCTGGAGGCGTTCACTCGGAGGCTCTTGGTCTTGGGGACGTTGATCTCCAGTCCTGTTGTCTTGGCAATGTCGTGCAGCCTCTCCGTCTTTGCTTGCATGTGCCCATGGGTGTGTGACAGGAGGCCGATGTCATCTGCGAAGTCCAAGTCTTCCAGTTTGCCAGTGAGTGTCCACTGAATGCCCCGTGGTTGGTCCGTAACAGTCTTCATCACCCAGTCGATCACCAGGGAGAAGATTAAAGGAGAAAGGAGACATCCTTGTCTCACTCCGGTGTTGACGTCAAATGGCGGCGACAGGTCAGTGTTGTGCACAACTCTGCAGCTGGTGCCTTCATAGAGGTTCTGGATTACGCTGACGATCTTCTGAGGGATGCCATAGTGTCTGAGGATTCTCCAAATGGTTGCCCTATCCACCATGTCAAAGGCTTTCTTGAAGTCCACAAAATTGACATAGAGTGGTGACTGCCATTCCAGCGACTGTTCAATGATGATCCTGAGGGTCGCTATCTGGTCAGTGCAGGAACGCCCAGCTCGGAATCCTGCTTGCTCTTCCCTCAGTCTGGTGTCGACGGCCTCCTTGATTCTCTCGAGGATCACCCTGGTGAAGACTTTTCCTGGGAGTGACAGGAGCTGAATTCCTCTCCAGTTCTGGCAGTTGCTGAGGTCTCCTTTCTTCGGGATTTTGACAATGTGTCCGGTCTTCCATTCTTCCGGCACTTCCTCCCTCTCCCAGACTTCCTGCAGCAGGTCGATCATGATTTCCGCTGTGGCTCCAGGATCTGCCTTCAGGGCCTCAGGTGGGATGTTGTCTGGTCCTGGTGCCTTCCCACTCTTTATCTTCTTGATGGCGCTGATCACTTCTGCTCTGGAGATTGGGTCCAGACTGACATCAAGGTCCTCTCCTTCCTCAACCATGGAGGGGTTTCCAACAAGTGTGCCGTTGAGGAGGCTGGCAAAGTGCTCCTTCCACCGATCCAGTTGGTCTGCTGCCTTGCTGAGAACGTTTCCATCGCTTCCACGGACTGGTCTGTTGGTGTTCGTCTTCCTCTTAGAGAGCTGTCGTGTGATGTCATATAGGGTCTTCATGTCGTTCTTCTCCGCTGCCTCTTCTGCTTCAGTAGCAAGTCTATCCACCAGCTCCCTCTTGTCTCTCCTCGCACTCCTCTTCACTTCCTTGTTCCTCAGGTTGTACTCTTGCTGAGTCTGCTTTTTCTGTGCTCTGGTTCTGGCGTGGTTGAGTCGCTGCTTGGTGTCTCGTCTCTCCTCAATATTGAGAGTCACCATGTCCCACACCACCTGTATGCTGATGACACCATGCTTACATAACCTCTTCTCCCGAAAGTCTTCATTTTAACCAAGCAAATTCAGATCTAGAAGACTGCTGCAGCGCCATAAAAATCTGAAACTGAACGAGGAAAAGACAGAAGCAGTCCTTGTTGGTAAAAATACAAACCAGAAGAAGATTCCAGACAAGGACATTACCATCGCAGGGACCAAAGTGCAATTTTCCGACTGTGTCAAGTATCTGCACATCGACAGCCAACTAACTCTTACTCAGCATATCCGCCATGTGATATCGATTGCTCAACTGCAGCTGCGTCGGATTGCCAGCATCAGACGATGTCTCTCCAAAAAAGCTGCTTCGACACTTATTATAACTCTAGTCCTGACCCTCATGGATTACTGTAATAGCTTGCTTGCAGGAGCCACGCAAGAACAACTTCATCGTCTGCAGCGCCTTCAAAACATCGGTGCTAGAATTGTTGCGCGCCCTCCAAGAATGACCCAAGTGTCGCCAATTCTAAAAGCCTTCATTGGCTCCCGGTGCAGCGTCGTATTGAACAGAAAGTTCTTTGCACTGTGTTCAACTGCGTCTCAGGTGAAGCTATACTCTATCTGCGAGCGCTGTTCGAGGAATATAAACCGATTAGAAATTTAAGATCATCCACGCACAAATTTTTTGTGTCCCACACCGACGGCTTGGCAACTATGGCCGCCGATCTTTCAGTTTTGTGGGACAAAGCTATTGGAACAACATTCCTGAACTGCTCAGAAAGTCTCCCAAACTCTCTCATTTTAAGAAGGGACTTAAAACATATCTCTTTAATAGCCGACTCTTTTTTTCTGTGTGCGCATTGAGCATCCCCGTAGGCGTGAAGTTTTGCGCGTTACAAGAACCCACACATACATACATTAGCATGAACATACACGTGCACGCGTCACATAATTATAGAGATAACTATACACACAGACGCACATGTTTGCGAACACTTACACACACACACACACACACACACCTCCTTCAGCGTTGTTGGACCGAGACTCTGGAACCAACTTCATGAGGGTCTGAGGGTTATTACATCCTTGGCCGCATTTAAAACTGGCCTAAAAACTTTTTTATTTCGTCTTGTCGCGCCATGAGCATGTTTATCGTGATAATGGCGCAGTAAAAATGAAAATACATACATACATACATACACACAAGCTTCCTCACTGGCCATATGCATGCACGATTACGTAGGCGCACGAGAGTGCGTGCAGACGCGCGCGCACACACATTCGTCGTGGGTCCTCTGCTGTTTCTACTGTACACCCAACCACTTTTCAACGTAATTGACAGTCATTCACTCTCTCACAGTGAATTTGCTGATGACACGCAACTCTACAACTAACCATAGGTCAGAGTGAGATAGCATTCTCAAAGTCTGTTAGAAACTTAGGTGTCATGTTAGATGATGATCTGTCTATGAGAGTTCATGTGAACAAAGTTTGCCAGTTAGCTTACTACGAGTTAAGGAAAATTGGGGGGAGCCGAGGGACTGCGACACGGCCTGCGTAGGCTCCAACACCTCTTGGCGGAGGATCCTTACCTCTCCGAGGTGTTCCCAGCTCCTCCTCTCCTGGCGTTCAGGCAACCACCTAATCTGAAGCAGTTGTTGGTACGGAGCCAACTTCCACCTTTTAGCCCTACCAGCCCCGGAAGCGTGCAACCCTGCAACACCCCCCGCTGCCTCACGTGCAACATCATCTGCCCAGACTCGACCGTCACCCGAGACAAGAGCACCTACCACATCAGGGGACACTACACCTGCAGCTCCAATAATCTGGTATACCTGATCAGATGCCGCAAAGAATGCCCTGATGCTTGGTACATCGGTGAGACGGGACAGACTTTGAGACAACGTATGAACGGACACAGGGCCACAATCAGGAATCACACTCCACTCCCGGTGGCAGAGCACTTCAGCAGACAAGGCCACACCGAGGTTGACCTGAGAGTTAGTGTGCTCACGGGACACCTGCAAGACCCACGACGGAGACGTGTGGTCGAGCAGCAGCTCATCAAGCTTTTCGGCACCCACGGGGCTGGACTGAACCGTGACCTAGGGTTCATGAGCCACTACTAGTGACTCCCGTGCCCCCACACTTCTTGAGATTCATTCACCCCCTGTGACCGTGCTGTGACATACCTTTCCCGTGCATAACGCCACCTGGCACTTGCCTCCCATGATTCTTTCCACGCATGCACGGTTGTTCTTGCAGCCCTACAGGTCTGATGACCTCTGACTTCTTTCTTGGGCTCTCCTTGTCCCGAGTCCCGCATGCGGACTACGCCCCTCTCCCTGTTTTTGTCTCCCCACCCCTTTTCCCGTTACCCGCCGCCGCTGTTCATGCCTGTACCCCGTGCCGCATACCCCACTCACTCGTTTGTTTTTGAACTGTTGTCACATTGCTTATATGTAGCCGAGTGCGTAACTCGCTTTCTCTAGACTACTGATGATAGATGCGCCTTAACTGACTGCATCCCCCACTACCCCTCTTTCGATTAAGTCTGCTGCATGTTATCCCTGTAATTTTTTCGCCTTCTCTTGTTTGATTGTATTGTCTTTTATATTTCGTGCTTTGCGCAGGTTTGATATGGTGTGTTAGCTTATCAGCGCAACGTTAGGTTTTGTGGTACTTTATTTCTAAGTGCAATTTGTGTATATCTGTTAATCCTTATAGGCTAGACTTTATTTTTGCACTTCTATTTAGTTACTTTGTGATACAGGTGGATTTCGTTGCTGGGCATCGGACATTACGTCATTAGTGGTGCGACGTCAGATTTGGCAGACTCGTTCAAACATATCCTTTTATTTCACTGAAGAAGGAGCCTACTTGGCCCCGAAAGCTCTGAAATACAATTTTGAAGTTGGACTAAAGTCTCCAGTACTTCTTTTCTACTCGTTTACGAGTCCAACACCGGCCTCCCGTTTTCTAGATTGTTGTGATTGATAGCCTTAGCCTGCAAAGATAGGTAGTTCGTAAGCATCCATCCATCCATCCGTCCGTCCGTCCGTCCGTCCATCCCTCCGTCGACCTATCTATCCGTCCGTCCGTCCGTCCGTCTGTCCATCCATCCATCAGTCAATCAATCCATCCGTCCATTCATGCACATACTTTAGCTTGTCAGTGTCATTCTCATCGTCATCGTCTTGGCAACATGGTGTTTTTCTCGTTGTCTTCTACTGAATGTTGTTTTTCATTTTCAAGCCGGCACAGTCTGCAGATGATGCAATTGCGCAGATCGGAAGGATCGGAAGCAAGGTGAAGGAAGTGTCTTTCAGGGACACGGATCAGCTCACTCCCGCTCAGACTAAAGCCCTGTTGACAAACATGCAGAAGACGAAGAGTTTTGATGCAAATGCCCACAGCTTCCGCCAGACAACCCTGTGTGGAGTGGGCAAGAACAGACTCGCCATGTCTCCCTACGCGATTTGTAAAAAGGCAAACAACTTGGCAAGTCGAGATTTGCATTGCTCTTACTCATCCCAGCTGCAGTGGTTTTGTAGGCAATGACCTTCTGTAGTCTACAAGGACTGATAAGCTGTAATGTTCTGTTACTCATTCTTTCACTTATTCATTCACTCATTCATTCATTTTCGCCAGACATTAAGAATAGCAGCAAGGCTACACAACTATTGTGCAGATTGTGATGTGTGTGTACACTAAAGGGTGCCTCCCCCCCCCCCGTCCCCCCCTTTTCGCTCTCTCTCTTTCGCTCTCTCTTTCGCTCTCTTTCGCTCCCTTTCGCTCTCTTTCGCTCTCTTTCGCTCTCTTTCGCTCTCTTTTGCTCTCTCTTTTGCTCTCTTTCGCTCTCTTTATCAAGCTCATACAATCATATGGCCAAAAATATAATATTGTGCTAATTTTGGTATTGCTATAGAAGTGAGAAAAATATAGCATACATTCCATGTATACAATGAGTATATAATATTGCCTTTCCAACAGATGCTACACAAAGTGTGTGGAACCAGCAGGCCACTCTGTGTTTGCTGGCATCTTATCGACACATGAACAAGTTCCCCTTGGCCTATTCCGGGACAAGTCTCGAATCTGGTGCATAATCTCCATGGATATGAGAAATAGGAACCATCACTTCGATGGACCTGAATGCAGCTATTGATTTTTAGGGGAAACCTTCCTGTTTTACCATATACAAGATGATTTGATGTGTTGACGTCAACTTTAAAAAATCGTTTGCAAGCAAACATGTGCGCTTTTTCTATATTTGAATGTTCCTGCAGTCCCCACAATTCTGATGCATATAACAACAGGGGTTGGATTTGGGCGTCAAACATTTTGAAATATAATTTTGGCGTGTGACTGTAGAGAGACCTTAGCATCTTTAGTAATGAAACTGTTTTTTGTTTGGCTTTTGTGGTTGCGCTGTCTAATGCTCCTGATTTTGATAGTTTAGTCGTAAATGTGTAACCAAGATATCTAAAAGAGTTTACGACTTCTAGTTTAGAACCGTTTAGGTAGGCTACCATTTTTCT
This sequence comes from Theodoxus fluviatilis, assembly GCA_034096865.1. Classification (NCBI taxonomy): domain Eukaryota; kingdom Metazoa; phylum Mollusca; class Gastropoda; order Cycloneritida; family Neritidae; genus Theodoxus; species Theodoxus fluviatilis. Next base: position 11,478 of record JAWQFJ010034435.1, on the reverse strand, counting down.
CCCTGGGTGAGGAACCCTCCTCTCCGAAATACCATGACCTTTGTTTTGGTAATATTAACTTTGAGGCCAATTTGTTCAGATGCGTGTATAAGGTTATTTATTTGTGTCTGTAGACCTACCGGGGTTGTAGACAGTAGTGCAATATCGTCTGCGAAGATCGGAAGAAAGATTTCCTCTTGACCATTTTGCATTTGTACACCATGTCTACCATGTTGGCGGACATAGTCTGCAATGGAGGTGATGTATAGTGAGAATAGTGTCGGACTCTCAGAGGAACCTTGCTTTGTTCCAATGGGGCATTCAAAAAAGTCAGAAATGCTATTCTCCCATCTTACGCATCTTTGTCCTGTATCATACATTGCTTTTGGCATGTTAATAAATTTCGTAGAAATGCCTGCTTTATCCAACGCCTGCCATAGATGTGGCCGTTCCAAAGAGTCAAATGCTTTCGTGTAGTCAATGAAAGCAGCATAAAACTTCCCTTTTCCTCCACCGTATACATTATTAGATATCATAGCGTGCAGTGTAAAAATGTGGTCAATGGTAGAGTGCTCCCTCCTGAACCCAGCTTGCTCTATACAATGCTTATTGTTTTCATCCATCCAATTTTGCAATCGTCTTGTTAGCACGAAGGTAAATACCTTACTTACAATACTTATGAAGGAGATTCCTCTGTAATTAGAAGGTCAACTGTGCTTCCACTTTTGTGAATTGGTACAATTACTGATCTGCTCCATTCATCAGGAAATGTCTGAGTATCATATATCATGTTAAACAGTTGTACGAAATAGGGGATTAAGAGCTTTTACCTAGTTTGATCAATTCTCCTGGGATTTCGTCAAGCCCTGGGGCTTTGTCACGTCTTAATTTAGCTATTGCCATGTCAACTTTCCTGGCTTGTTATCGGTGAGTCAAGCATGTCATCATGAACATCGTGAAAACTTCCACTGTCTAAGGTAATATCAGTGCTTTCTTTGTCATAATTGAACAGATTTTTAAAGTATTGTTTCCATGTTTCTATTTGTATATCGGGTAGTTTTGCCCTTTTTCTGGATTTCTTTCGTAAGATTGACCAGAATTTATCAGAGTTATATAAATTTTCCATCAGAAAGTTTCGGAGTTAACTTTGATGTTCTTTTTTCTTCTCGCGGATTAGTTTCTTGTAATCACTCCTACATTTTATATAATCCATTTTCTCTGCCGTCGTATTTGTTCTTTCGTAGGCTAAAAGTGCCTTTTTTGCCCTATGTTTAACTGCTATGCAGTCCTGGTCGCACCACTCATCATTTTTATGCTCTACTTGACCAGGTGACCAGAAGGTGTGTCGCATACATTCAATTGTTTGGAGTAGGGCCTCTGTAATTAATTTTACCGAAGTGTTCACACATGAAGTTAGGTTCTCCTCGGCATGACTTAGCATTGTTCTAAATGAGACAGATTGTAAGTTAAATGCAACTTCTTCCTCTGTACTTTTGTCCCAGATAATTTTGGATGTCTTTTTATTTCTTTTTTGCTCTGTTTCTAACTTTCTTGAGAGTGAGAGAGAGAGAGAACGAACGAATGAACAAGTTTATTGTCTTGGCCTGCGGTCCATCACAAGTACATTTATACACTTTAGTTTTACAACGTACTCATAAAAGGTACATTCGCTGTATATGCTGTACCTCTATGATTATTTGTAATGTACAGTATACGCTGGGAGCGCTACGGTGTACTTTTGTTACGATTCTGTGATGGTAGTTTGATTTGTGTAAACCAATGCCACCTTTCACCATTTCACTCTATTGGAAATGTGTGCATATACGTATAAATGAATGAATGTATGCATGCATTCATATTCATGTCAGTTTCAAATATATGTAGATGCTTGAGAAAAAGAACAGAATACACTATAGCAAACTGATTAGTGCATTTATTCTCATGTTTTCATACCCCTATGCAACTTATCAATAAATACACAATTTTAAACAAACAATACTGTGTTCTGCATTTAAAATTTGTTTACTTTAATGAAACCATTAGCCTTAACAGTATGATTGTAGCTCTAGCATGAGAACACACTAATATAATGTTTGTAATGTGTATAAATGAACACCAGTAGTTCAGTTTTTGACAACTGCTTTATATATAAGTGACCAGATAGCTTTGATGAAATGTCAATGATCTAATAAAAGAACCAGATTTTTCTAGGCATATCGATAAAAATACTTGTATCCATAGCAGGATAAGCTCATGACTTTAGAAATCAGGATGAAAAGATGTATATTACACTTTACAAACTTATTTATACATTTTGGCTTTTAAAATCTGAAGGAATACACACACACACACACACACATACATACACACACACACACACACACACACACACACAATTATGTGCAAGTCTGTTTGCCGTCTCAGTAGTGAGAAAGGGCAAAATTTGGCTAAGTGAGCTTCAGGGAAGCTTAGCATTACATCTATTTACCTCAGCTGTGGAAACATCTACTTCAGCCTGAAAAACACTTTTACTTTGACTTAAGTAAGTTTCCTCCTTGACAATACTGGGTTTGCAGAGGAGTGCATGACATTGTGAGTCCCACACAGGGCACAAAGCACATCTCTACACTACAAGACAACACAAGGGGATAAAAAGCTACCATATAACCTGAAGCTTTCATTTTGAAAGTATTAGTCAAAATATTTGACTAGTAAGGTGCCTCATTGCTTTATCATGCACTGGACAAAAAAAAAACATTCTGCATATCACAATAATAGTAATAGTGGATATGACCAGGCCTGCATGTAATATCATTCCAAAATGGAACTTCTCAAAAGTCAAAATATTTGCATCAATCAGGAATGCCAAAACATCTGAACTCCTTTTTCAGGAACAATTTAGAAATGTGTCAGGAACAGTTTCAATTTGTCAAGAATATATGGAGATCCTCAGGAGCATCCAAATGCTGCACACATACAAACAGCATGAAATCATGTCAGACTCTGTGGTTTGGACGCTATTATTTATGGTAAAAAATCATTGTAATGAGCACTCTGTTAGCTTGGCAACACCAATGAGCTCTTCTATTCAATATATTTCACACAATATTTCACAAAATATTTCTGGCATAACTCAAGATGGCAAGTACATAGAAGTAATTCATATCAGTGAGTGAAAAATCAACATTTTGAGCAAAAAATGCATTTGAATGAAACAATTTCCTGTGATTTAAAGGGGAGGCCGCTCCCTGTGCAGGCACCATGGACCTATGCTGTGCAGATGCTGCACTGCACCCAGTCCTTCTGGTTAGGGTCAGTGCAGTGTGGCATGTCACACTTGTCCAGATCTAGGTGGCCACAGGTCACAATAGTGACGTAGATGTGGCGGCTTGCTGCTGGCGGCTGCACTCCCTGGACTGGGTGACCATGTTTAACCATGGACTGGGCACTCTGAAAACAATTTTTTTTTCAAGAGTTAACATGAGCTTTGATTTTTTAAAGTGTGTGAATTTTCCAGCTGCAATGATTCTTGTGAAAATATAGAACCATAGAGAAACAGTTATCAGACTGTGGTCAAAGGGCAGATATCTGCCCCATCAAACCACTAGCATTGCTTATACTTTTTTAATGAGGTTGTAATGAGTAAAGTGTGTGTGTGTGTGTGTGTGTGTGTGTGTGTGTGTGTGTGTGTGTGTGTGTGTGTGTGTGTCTGTGTGTGAGTGTGTGTGTGTGTGTCTCTGTGTGTGTGTGTGGGGGGGAGGGGGGGAGGAGGGGGGAGGGGGGGGGGAGAGGGGGAGTGTGGGGAGGGGGAGGGGACGGGTGGAGTGGTAAGGAGGGGAGGGAGGAAATGGTTGAGATAGAAGTGGGGGAGGGGGGGGGTGTGGGGGGGACGCCTAATCTCTAAGCATTTATGCTTGTAGCGTGGAAAATAGTAACCCGTGGAAAACAGTGACGGAAGTCATCGCAGAGTTATCTGCGAGGGACGTGCTTTATGCAATTTACCGCTCCTGCACCTGTTCTTCGCATGGAATATATTCCGACAAACGACGCATTAGTTGCTTTACGAGGTTTTGGTGCATTTGTGTAGTTTAACACATGATGTAGCGTTCAAAAAAGTTTTTCCCCGTGTAAAGCCGTCTCCCCTGACGGAAATAATATGGGAGTCACCTCCCTGTAGTCTGTTTGTAGTCTGGTTTTATAAAACGCGACCGTTGACTGACTTGGCACGCCCGGGGAGTTATGCTAAGATCCGGCCGCGTAAATATATCTGCGTTTTGTGACAAACGTCTTGCTCGGCGGTACTGTACTCCATGCACCTTAACGGTGCGCGTGATTCGGGTGTAATCTTAAGCTAAACGACGTTCCGAATGTTTCCGACTTAGACCATTTCAGCAGCGCCAATAAACGTCGTTTAGCTTAAGATTACACCCGAATCACGCGCACCGTTAAGGTGCATGGAGTACAGTACCGCCGAGCAAGACGTTTGTCACAAAACGCAGATATATTTACGCGGCCGGATCTTAGCATAACTCCCCGGGCGTGCCAAGTCAGTCAGGCGGAGTGGCGGGTGCCGTCTCTTTTTAGAGTTGAATTTTCAGAAAATCCCTCGCAGATAACTCTGCGATGACTTCCGTCACTGTTTTCCACGGGTTACTATTTTCCACGCTACAATGCTGCATCATCTAATCCGCGAGTCATTTTTAGTTGCGACATAAGCGCTTCTTGTCATTTCAATCGACCGGGAATTTTCCGATCTGTCCGTAGATGAACGTCCATTCTATGTTTGAACATACGTTCTTTGTAACAAAAATCGTCCCCTGTATTACAAGATATCGGGAAAATCGTTCGTGGATGTGAACAGACCTGGGAAAACCTCTGTGATGTAATTGCAGAAAGGCGCGAACCAACTGTCCAATCTGCACGGTGCAACAAACGTTTGGCGCGAAAATGACATTAGATCTATTGACCTCGTCCAATGAAAGTATCGATGCACACTCCATGTTTAGACAAACGTTTTTAGTTGCGTCATGGCATCCTAGTGCAAGGTGCGTAACTCTCATTGCCTCCTCCCGCCCAGGAGCAATACCGGGTCCTTTGGTGGACAACGATGCCACACTATGGTGCGATTAACCCTTGTATGCGGTTATGAGTCAGCATTGGGTTGGAATACTATCCCCGGGAGTGGTGAGGGTGCTGGAGCTTTTCCTACATTACATACCCTGCGTTCCGTTGCACTCTGCTCCATCTTTGATACGATGTAACAGGCTCAGGAGTTTTGATTGGTCGGTTTCTTTAATTATTTTTAAAGTACGTTACCATTAAAAATAGAGAGTTTTAGAGCCCCTCTTTGGATACACGAATCCCCTAAATAATTTCACATTCAATTATATCCCTCTCGATCGAATAGACAACATCATAAAAGCATTAGGGTGGAAAATCCATTAATAACAAAAGGGAGATAACCATCACCAGTCATAGAGGAAGATCAAGGGAGTCCCAAAATGTGTGTCGTCTGCTAAATCGTTACACTCATGGGTATAAATGCCGACGTTCACTACCGATATCAAACCAAGACATACTCTGCCACAGTGATGAGAGTACGAAAACATTTATTTCTTCGAAATTTGAAAGCAATCGGCACGTTTGCCACTTCCATGGTATGTAAACTCCATGGTTCGAAGCATGTTTACCGTGCAAGTCAGTGGAGTGACTTCCAATTAGTTCTGTTTAGTATGAGCCAATTAAATGCGGCTACGAGTTCTGTAGTTTCATCGTTACTAGGGCTGAAATGGTCGTTATGGGGAACATTTCCGGACACTGTACCTGAGGTACTCTGTCCGATAATTTATGAGTGCTTTAAAGCCACACTCCCTTGATTTGATTTTCGTATTTTGGCTCCAAAGTCATCTTCATCCATGCACAAACCATCCCAGAAAATATGAAACTTATAAATGTTACCGAAGTATTTCAAAATCATTTTTTAATCTATCAGACAGAGTACCTCAGGTACAGTGTCCGGAAATGTTGCCCATAACGACCATTTCAGCCCAACTAGGCACAGCAAGTGGCGCACTCTAGTGTGAAGCATTTAGAGCACCTTCTGAAATGCGTTAGCTGCTGCGCGACCTTGACAGGAAGTTGACCTCTGCCACTGGGTGAAACGTCACCAAAGATTGTGTATGAATGATTTTCGACCCTAATGCTTTTATTAAGTCGTTTCTTCAATCAAGAGGGATAAATTTTTGTGACAAATGATATTGGGGATTCGTGTATTTAAAGAGGACCTCTAAAACCCTATACCTTTAATGATACATGTAATGTGCTTTTAAAGTTATTCAATAAAAGTAGTCAATCAAAACTGTTGAGGCTGCTGCATCATAACAGAGTGCAACGGAACGCAGGGATTGATAGCACAGTGCAGATGGTCAAATATGGTAGATCACGTGACCTTTTACTGGTCTATTAACAGTATTAGCTGTTGGACTGAGAACGCAAGGATCAGTCAGGAAACACCCTCCGAACTGACTGTTAGCCCTAAGAGATTTCCCCCACTAAGTTCTCCAGGACTGTTCACCCTACCCCTGCTTCTGTGTATTGGGGTTTCACGGCGATTCTTTGGAACAATGACAAAAGCAAAATGACATCGAAGCACTAGCTTTACTTCTCTGTTTCCTCTTGACAACTACTAACCACCTCTTTATCCATTTCTCTTCTCTTTCACTCTTTCCATTCCCTCTTCTCCCTATCACTTTCTCATTAAATATATCCCATCTGTAACTATAACCATAGCACTTAAATATCAAGCATCATAATGCTTGCAGTCTGAAGTGATGTTGCTGGCCTCAATAGTGCGGGATCTTATGCTTTAAAATCTCTCACTTTGTTGTGATGTATACGCTGCAATACTAGCACCTCCTGAAACATACCTAAAATAAAAAGTTAGGCTTATATGTTGTGGATTAGTTTCTTGGGCTAATTTGTTGGAAAACAATGTTTGGTTGTGCTGATAGATCTTTCCAGCCATTTCAAAAGAAATGTGAAGCATCCAGCACATGCACAGTCGTATCCAATCTAAATAGTTGTACAGATCTAATTGCAAGACGAAAAAGGACTAGCCTAGCTAATGTACACATCATCTAAAAATGTAATTCTTAAAGGTTGTCATGTATTTTGACCGTTATGTATAAAGATGTCACCTGATTTAGGGTGTCAATAGGCCAACGTGGCAGTTCTAATAAAAAGGCATCGGAACGTTAAAAGAAGGTTGAATTAAAAAAATACTTCCATACCATTAACGAAGGCGGCACCACACTGGATTACCGAGAGGAACGCTCGAGAGAACGACGAATTACACCAGGGTCAAGGCAAGGAAGTCCAGATCAGAAACAGCGTTAGACAATGGAGGATGCGTTGAGGGCAGTAACTTACATGCGTTGAGGACAGCAAATTACATGCCGTGAGGGTAGTAACTTACATGTATTGAGGGCAGTAACTTACATGTGTTGACGGCAGCAACTTACATGTGTTGAGGGCAGTGACTTGGATGCGTTGGGGGCAGTAACTTGGATGTGTTGAGAGCAGCAAGTGTTGAGAGCAGTAACTTGCATGTGTTGAGGGCAGTGACTTTCATGTGTTGAGGGCAGTGACTTACATGTGTTGAGGGTAGTAACTTACATGCGTTAAGGGCAGTAATTTACATGTGTTCAGGACAATGACTTTCATATGTTAGGGGCAGCAAGTTAAGTGAGGGAAGCAACTTACATGCGTTGAGTGCAGCAAGTTACGTGTGTTGAGGACAGCAAGTTACATGTGCTGAGGGCAGTAACTTAGATGTGTTGAGAGAGAAAATTATTTTTTAACAAAATTTGAGAAAAGCTTATATAAAAAATTACAGGTGTTGAGGGCTGTAACTTGAATGTGTTGAGGGCAGTAACTTGCATGTGTTGAGTGTAGTAAACTGGATGTGTTGAGGGCAGTAACTTACATGTGAAACACAAGGCTACAAAGTGGTTGAAGACGGAGCTGGAAGTCCTGCTTCGTTGTAGTTACGCCAGCGGACGTTAATCGTGCAGACAACCTAGCTGTGCAACATCTTCATGCATAATAGCTATAAGCATAAGTAGTCTATTTTGTTGTCTATATTGTGTTGTTTTTGACATTCAACGCATGCATTTATTCTTGCTGCATCTGTCGCTGTTTAGAAGGTTCCAAGTGTGTTCTTTCATTTATAAACGTCTGTTCGTAAAGGCACGATCATAGCACAGACAAAGCGGCATCACCGTAAAGGAGAGGCACTCCGATGGTGTTGAACGTAGCAAGTTTCAGATACAAATCTTGATAAAAAGATAAAAACCGCTGGCGCTGAACCTCCAGGTTTTGGCATTTTTTTTAAAATCGGGTTCGAACCCGCAACCTCTCGAGAAAAGAGGGGGGAAAAACACACACAAAAACACAAGAAACCACGTCGGGTTCAAACCCACAACCTCTCGAAAAAAGAGACACAAAAAAAGTTTCAGCGCAGAATCGAACCTGGTCACGCATGACCAAGAGTCCAATGCTCTACCAAATGTGCCATTGAAAACTAATATGGCTGAGTGTTTGTAAAGCATTTATAACGTTCTTTTCCGTAAACCATATTGGTTCGTATTTTGCACTGTAAATTGTAGAAAAATGGATGATAGCACGAACTGTTTGGTATTTCATACGGATCTAACCCATCAAAGTCAATAATCTTCTCATAGTACCGCTTTTTTGCATCTGCTGGTAGACGTTCAACATACAAAGAAGCCATTGTTTAGCTATCGCAATATTTTCAACATCTCATGTAAAGACCATGTCACGAATGAGGAAGTCAGCAACAGGATCAGGAGAGCAATTGGACAGTATGAAGACCTGCTCTCAATCGTGAAAAGCAGAAAGCTGAAGTGGAACGGTCACTTGTCAAGAGGCAGTGGGCTGGCCAAGACTCATCCTGCAAGGTACCGTACCAGGTGGGAGAAGGAGAGGCAGGCACTCCAATGCCCGACCTTTTTTTTCTCCAAATGTACCAAATGATTATAACTTCACGTTATGGTGATAGTACTCATTGATCTAATCACAATGCAATTTGAATTTTGGAAATCGGTTAATTAGAACCAAAGTTATGGTAATTCAAAGGTAAAAAATATTTAGTAGGATTTGTGAAGACCCCCAGATTTGGAATGGCACCAGTCAATACAAGGAAATAATACATTTCTTCGTGTCATTCTTACATTTATTGAAGTATATTCATAAACACTCCCACACACACGGAAAAAATTCAACCAAATCCAATGGCGCCATCAAAAATGACATAACTAAATTATTATTCGCTAATTTGCATAACATTTGCATAAATTTGACGCTTGTTTCAAATTTCTTGAAAGGACACGAAATAATATGCAGTATCCTGGCATATAACTGGCATTGTATCAATGTACAATAATTCCATCCATGAAAATAAATTTAAAAATATGTAAATTGTGATTACACGAATTTGCATAATTAATTGTTCTGATTGGTCGAAATGTAAAACAAGCACAAGTTTGCTAAAAATGAAGCTTTCCTATAAAAAAATTTATGTTGCTCTGTCTCTTACTTTCTTTCATTGTCTTTTAGTGCATTGTGATTTGAAGTGGACTGTGCATTATTTTGACAACAGTTGAAGTATAAGATGAGAAATTAACAAAATAAAAACTACACATGATATATACAAACATACAACTCAACCACGCCAGAACCTATAATTATGTGACGCGTGCACGTGTATGTTCATGCTAATGTATGTATGTGTGGGTTCTTGTAACGCGCAAAACTTCACGCCTACGGGGATGCTCAATGCGCACACAGAAAAAAAGAGTCGGCTATTAAAGAGATATGTTTTAAGTCCCTTCTTAAAATGAGAGAGTTTGGGAGACTTTCTGAGCAGTTCAGGAATGTTGTTCCAATAGCTTTGTCCCACAAAACTGAAAGATCGGCGGCCATAGTTGCCAAGCCGTCGGTGTGGGACACAAAAAATTTGTGCGTGGATGATCTTAAATTTCTAATCGGTTTATATTCCTCGAACAGCGCTCGCAGATAGAGTATAGCTTCACCTGAGACGCAGTTGAACACAGTGCAAAGAACTTTCTGTTCAATACGACGCTGCACCGGGAGCCAATGAAGGCTTTTAGAATTGGCGACACTTGGGTCATTCTTGGAGGGCGCGCAACAATTCTAGCACCGATGTTTTGAAGGCGCTGCAGACGATGAAGTTGTTCTTGCGTGGCTCCTGCAAGCAAGCTATTACAGTAATCCATGAGGGTCAGGACTAGAGTTATAATAAGTGTCGAAGCAGCTTTTTTGGAGAGACATCGTCTGATGCTGGCAATCCGACGCAGCTGCAGTTGAGCAATCGATATCACATGGCGGATATGCTGAGTAAGAGTTAGTTGGCTGTCGATGTGCAGATACTTGACACAGTCGGAAAATTGCACTTTGGTCCCTGCGATGGTAATGTCCTTGTCTGGAATCTTCTTCTGGTTTGTATTTTTACCAACAAGGACTGCTTCTGTCTTTTCCTCGTTCAGTTTCAGATTTTTATGGCGCTGCAGCAGTCTTCTAGATCTGAATTTGCTTGGTTAAAATGAAGACTTTCGGGAGAAGAGGTTATGTAAGCATGGTGTCATCAGCATACAGGTGGTGTGGGACATGGTGACTCTCAATCAGTGTACCTTACTCAAAAGTGTAGTGTAGAGAGAATAGAGTACAGGTCTCAGAATGGAGCCCTGGGGAACGCCCCAGGGAAGATGGTAGTCCCTAGACGTTGAGCCCCGCACCATCACTCTGTATGTCCTCCCTGTCAAGTAGTTCTTTAAACCAGGTAAGTACGGTCGATGAAAGGCCCAGACCTTTCAGGCGAGAGAGCAGTATATCATGGTCCATGGTATCAAAAGCAGCGAAAAGGTCCAGTAAATCCACAAGAACCACCGGGCCATTGTCAACTGCACAATGCAGGTCATTCATCACCCGCAGTAAGGTTGTTTCTGTACTGTGATTTGGTATGAATGCCGACTGAAAAGTTAGGAGTAATTCATGTATGTTGAGGTAGTGCCACACGTGCGCGGACACCGCTCACTCAATAATCTTCGAGAGAAAGCTGAAATTTGACACTCGTCGATAGTTTGTAAGGTCGTTTGCATCAGCACCAGATTTCTTCTCAAGAGGCCTAATTATCGCTTTCTTGAGAGCATCGGGAAATTGGTCGCTTTTGAGGGAATGATTTACTATGTCAGTTATCAGTGGCATGAGGACATGTAAACAAGAAATGAGTAGTTGGGTGGGGACACAATCTAGATCGCAGGTGGTGGGTTTCATCTGCGTGACAATTTTGCGCAGTTCCTCTGGCTGAAACAAGGGAAACACACTCATGACTCGGCGGTGGCAGTCAGGTTTACCTGCTGAGTCCTGTCCCAAGCACAAAGGTGATATTTGTTTTCGTAT
>JAWQFJ010034433.1:22500-25404 GCA_034096865.1 Theodoxus fluviatilis | reverse complement strand
TCGTTGCCCTCCCAGCCTCAGATTCCCTCCCTTGCCAATGTCCCCCCGGCTCCTCCCTCCCTTCCCCTCCCTCTCTCCCTCCCTCGCCCCCCTGCACGTCTCTGTGCGCTACCCCGTGTCTACGACCCTAATCCCAGCCCCTCCCCGAGGGTTGGGGTTGCATCCTTTATCCCGTCCCCTTGCTCCCCCTTCTTGCTCCACCTGTCCCCTCTCCAAACCTGCGGCCCTCTCTTCCCCGAACAGGCCCCCCTTCTCGACCTCCCGTCCTCCCTCCCCCCCTCCCCCCAACCCCCCCTCCCCCTGCCCCAACCCCCCCTCCCCCCCCCCAAGCTCGCCCCCCTTCCCCACCTCTCTCCTCCTGCCCCCCGCCCCCCTTCCGCCCCGGCTCCCTTGCCCATCCTCCCTTCGCCCTCTCCCCCCGCACTCCAGCCCCCTACTCCCTTCCACTCCCCGCCCTACTCCACCCCCCTCCCGTCTCTTCTTCCCCGCCCCCCCCCCCCCCCCCACTCTCCCCCCCCCTCCACGCCGGCGCCCTCCCCCTTCACCCTCCCGCCCCCCTCCTCCTCCCCCCCCCCCCCACCCCCAGCCCCCCGCTACCTCCCGCCGCCCCGCCTTCTCCCCTTCCTCCCCTCCCGCCTCCCTCTTTTTCTCGTCCACCCTTTTCCCGCGCTTCGACACCTCCTCTCTTCCTTCCCCCACCCCCTCCCATATTCCCTCAACATTTCTCCCTACCCCCCCCTCTACTCCCCTTCCACCGCTACACACCGGACCCCCCATGCCCGCCCTCTCGCCCCCCCGGGTGCACGTTCACTCAACCACCCCCCCATGCCCCCATCCCCCCCCCTCTATCTCTCTCCTCAGCCGTTCTATCTCACTCGTTCTCAGCCGCCGTCGTCTCCGTCCTGCGCCTACTCTCCTCTCCTCTTCCAGCGTCGGTTCGCCGAGGTGGCTTCTCAAACTCGCGTCGCTTGACCAGTCCAACTCGCCTCAGCGGCAAGCTCTGCAAAACGTCACTCTGACGCGTTTCCGCTATCCTCTCTCCTCCTCCGCCTACTTAGACTCCGGTCCATCTACTCGATTCTCTAGCTCTCACTCACCGGCTCTCTCTCGCGATTGCTTTCTCTTTCTCCCGACTTTCTTATTTCTTCCTTTGACATCAACTGTCGGTTCCTTCCCTTTTTTCGTTTGTTCTCTTATCCGCCGTCTTCATTCATTATCTTCCCTTACTTTCCTCCTCCTTTTAAAACCCTCACACCCCTCTCTACTCATCTATCCGTTACTTACTGATTACTTCCTCGTTTCTCTGAGTCTAGTGTATCCTGCATCCAGCCCATGTCACTTATCGTTCTAATTCGTCCTTCCTCTGCTTGTATTAATATAAAGGCATCATTGGTTCCTCAATCTCTTCACCTTGTCTTTTTGCGTCCCGCAAACGTGAGTGTACCGCTGATACACACACTCACTACACTACCTTTTACCCCTTTCTTTTACTACATTTTTTCTCTTTCCCCTTCCTCTCCCTTGTCCGCTTTTACCCCATTCCCCCTTTTCCCCCCTTCTCTTTCCGCTACATCCCCCTCCTCCCTGACCCTCACTCTCATTTATCCATCATTTCTTTTCTCACTCTCTGCCATCCACTCTTTGGCAATTACCCACTTACCCCACTTCTTTCCTCACAACAATCCACTCTGACTCTCTCTTCTCTCTCTTGTGGTTTTCGCCCTCTCACAACCTGGTTACTCACTTATATCCTTTTCTCTACTTTTACCCCCCTTTTTTTCATCAATCCACCACCTTCCTCTCTTGTCATTACCCGCCTCCCTCTATCTTTCTGTAGATACTCTCACATTTCGCTCCTTCTTCTCTATTTTTCTCTTTGTGTTTTGCTTTCTCTCCTTTCCCTCCACTCTCGCTCTCTCTCTCTTCTTTCACCCTCCTCTTACCTCTTCTCCCCCCCCTTTTATGCCACTCCTCACTGGCCTCTTTTCCTTCTCATGTGCTCATTCCATCCTCTCCTCCCAATACATCGTTTCTCTCTTCCTCACTGTCTCTCTTCTATTCGGTCTTTCTTTCTTTTTCCCTGTTTCGTCTTCTCCTTTCCCTCTCCTTTCTCGTGTCCTTTCCCTCTTTTCTCTTCTTCCCCTATTTTCTACCGCCCCTTGTGCCATCTAATCTACTTTTTTCTTCTTCTTTTTTTGTTTTTCTCTCACTAGTCCTTTTTCTTATAGGGTTGGGCTATTCCTCTCTTTTCCTTCTTCTATCTTCGATTTCCTATCTTCCCCGTATTCACCCCTCTTCGGTCCCTTTTTCCTTTCTTTTTGTTCCCTCATTCTCTTCTATTCTTTTTCTTTTCTTTCCTCTTTCTCTTTTTCCTCCCCTTTCTTTATGCCCCTCTCCTGCCCTCTCTCTCGGTCCTTCTTCACTTTCCTTTCTCCATCTCTCTGCTCTCTCTCCTGCAGCTCTTCTCGCGTCCATGCATCCTCAGCCTCCTTTACTTCCCTTTTTCCCTCTTTTTCTCTTCCAGTTTTTTGGATCTTTGCTTGCTCCTTTCCTTTCTCTCTCTTTCTCTGTCTCTCTCTCTCTCTCTCTCTCTCTGTCTTTTTGTGAGTCTATGTTCACGACGGAAATCTCATTGATAATATATGACTATTTTTTGTGTTCCTCTGTCCATCAGCCTCTGGAAGGACTGGAACCTTGGAGTACAGTCTGCTGAATTCCACAAGGTCTTTTACAATAGACCGGAACAATGGACGTCTGCAGGTGAACAGGTATGGCATTTCATGGACCTGCGCTTACGCTGTTTGTAATCTTCACAGACCTATGAGGCGGTGGAGAAGGTTAAAATTGTATTTTCATTCTCACCTCACCTCACCTCATTCCCTTGACCGCTCTGGCCGTCGGGGG
>JAWQFJ010034433.1:10000-17500 GCA_034096865.1 Theodoxus fluviatilis | reverse complement strand
CTTTTACTGGAAGATTGTTGAAGGGGTAAAGGTCCAAACAATGCATTAGACCGTGGATACGGCAAAGGACGACATTGTCCACGATTGTGGAAGAAGTAGAGCACCGCAATGTGAAACTGATGGAATATAAATCCATGAATAGCGAGGCAGGGAAGCTGGACGACATTATCACAGATTCGATGGAGTAGAAGTCATTGTCACGGCTTCATCAAATGGAAAAGAGTGGCATGTTCAAATAGGATACGAACGGAATGGGAAAAACACATGTGCAGGCCTTACCGATGACCGAGGATGACTACGTTGCAGATCGTGGTGGTGGTGGAGGACGTGCTGGACTCGCACCCACAGTTCCCACTTGCTCTGTACGAGGGGGAAATTCCTGAGAACGCGACAGACGGATTTTTGGTCTTGGAGAGAGGGGGCAGAAACGTCCTCGAAGTTATTGCCATAGACAGAGACCTGCATGCAGACGTAAGTATTCAGACTTCTGTGTGGAGAACCTATACGCATGATTCCATGATGTTATCTAGGACAAATGCACAAAACTGACTTTGGTATGGTTTTAGTGTGCATCAACCTATTTTCTTGTCACTTTTGGATATGGAAAGTCCCCCAACGCAAACAAACAAACAAGCAAACAAACAAACAAACAAGCAAACAAACAAACAAGCAAACAAACAAGCAAACAAGCAAACAAATGAACAAACAAACAAACAAACAAACAAGCAAACAAACAAACAAACAAGCAAACAAACAAACAAACAAGCAAACAAACAAGCAAACAAACAAACAAACAAGCAAACAAGCAAACAAGCAAACAAACAAGCAAACAAGCAAACAAACAAGCAAACAAACAAGCAAACAAGCAAACAAACAAGCAAACAAACAAGCAAACAAGCAAACAAGCAAACAAACAAGCAAACAAGCAAACAAACAAGCAAACAAGCAAACAAACAAGCAAACAAGCAAACAAACAAGCAAACAAGCAAACAAACAAGCAAACAAGCAAACAAACAAGCAAACAAGCAAACAAACAAGCAAACAAGCAAACAAACAAGCAAACAAGCAAACAAACAAGCAAACAAGCAAACAAACAAGCAAACAAACAAACAAACAAGCAAACAAACAAACAAACAAACAAGCAAACAAATGAACAAACAAACGAACGAACAAAAAAACTATTTGCTGTCAGGAACATCAAGAATGTTAGTTCTTTCATTTACATGGAGTATGTGACGACTTCAAGGAATCAAATTTGAGTGTCGTGACACTTAAACCGAAGGGTGACAATGTATATAGATCTAACGAACCCAACTATAATTTTCATCGACGAAATCACCACCACTACCCACACCACCACTACCACAATAATTACTAATACCTCTACTCCCATTACCACTATTAGTACTACTTTTACTACTACTATTTCAACTACTACTACTACTGCTACCATTATTACACCACAGCCACCACCACTAGCACCATAACCATATTCCACTGCGACCAATACCATAGCCACCAATATCACCACCACTACCACCAATACCATTTCATCACCAAATCACCACCCCTCGAGCACTACATCAACTTCACACCAATTTTACCACTACACAACCATCACCACAGCATTACAATAAACAGTCCCAACACTACTATTCCACCACTCCCACTGCACCTTCACCACACTAATAATAGCTCCACGATTACAACTCCGAGTCTACTACTCCACTTCCACAACCACCACCTCCACAACCACCACCTCCACAACCACCACCTCCACAACCACCACCTCCACAACCACCACCTCCACAACCACCACCTCCACAACCACCACCTCCACAACCACCACCTCCACAACCACCTCCTCCTCCTCCCCCTCCCCCTCCCCCCTCCCTCCCTCCCCCACTCCCCCCCTCTCCCTACTTCTCCCTCCCCCCCTCTCCCTATTTCTCCCTCCTCCTCCTCCTCCTCCTCCTCCTCCTCCTCCTCCTCCTCCTCCTCCTCCTCCTCCTCCTCCTCCTCCTCCTCCTCCTCCTCCTCCTCCTCCCTCCTCCTCCTCCTCCTCCTCTCCTCCTCCTCCTCCTCCTCCTCCTCCTCCTCCTCCTCCTCCTCCTCCTCCTCCTCCTCCTCCTCCTCCCTCCTCCTCCTCCTCCTCCTCCTCCCTCCTCCCTCCTCCTCCCTCCTCCTCCCTCCTTCCCTCCTCCTCCCTCCTTCCTCTTCCTCCTCCTCCTCCTCCTCCTCCTCCTCCTCCTCCTCCCTTCTCCTTCTCCTCCTCCCTTCTTCTCCTCCTCCTCCCTCCTTCCTTCCTCCTTCCTCCTCCTCCCTTCTCCTCCCTCCTCCTCCCTCCTTCCTCCTCCTTCCTCCTCCTCCTCCTCCTCCTCCTCCTCCTCCTCCTCCTCCTCCTCCTCCTCCTCCTCCTCCTCCTCCTCCTCCTCCTCCTCCTCCTCCTCCTCCTCCTCCTCCTCCCCTCCCTCCTCCTCCGCCTCCTCCCTCCTCCTCCGCCTCCTCCCTCCTCCTTCTCCCTCCTCCTCCCTCCTCCTCCTCCCTCCTCCTCCATCCTTCTCCTCTCTCCTCCTCCTGCCTCCTCCTACCTCCTCCTCCTCCCTCCTCCTCCTCCTCCTCTCCTCCTTCTCCCTCCTCCTTCTCCCTCCTCCTCCTCCTGCTCCTCCTCCTCCTCCTCCTCCTCCTCCTCCTCCTCCTCCTCCTCCTCCTCCCTCCCTCCCTCCTCCTCCTCCCTCCCTCCTCCTCCTCCCTCCTCCCTCCTCCCTCCTCCTCCTCCCTCCCTCCTCCTCCTCCTCCTCCTGCTCCTGCTCCTCCTCCTCCTCCTCCTGCTCCTCGTCCTCCTCCTCCTCCTCCTCCTCCTCCTCCTCCTCCTCCTCCTCCTCCTCCTCCTCCTCCTCCTCCTCCTCCTCTCCTCCTCCTCCTCCTCCTCCTCCTCCTCCTCCTCCCTCCTCCTCCCTCCTCCCCCCTCCCTCCTCCCCCTTCCCCTCCCCCTCTCCCTCCCCCTCCTCCTCCTCCTCCTTCCTCTTCCTTCCTCCTCCTCCTCCTTCTCCTCCTCCTTCTCCTCCCCCTCTTCCTGCTCCTTCTCCTTCTCCTTCTCCTCCTCCTCCTCCTCCTCCTCCTCCTCCTCCTCCTCCTCCTCCTCCTCCTCCTCCTCCCTCCTCCTCCTCCTCCTCCTCCTCCTCCTCCTCCTCCTCCTCCTCCTCCTCCTCCGTCTCCTCTTCAGTCGTTGTTGTTTCAGTTGACGTCATAATTGTTTTCGTTGTTGTTCCAAACTAAGGCATCCGTCTGTTGTTTTGGACTATTTTCTGAAAGTGTTTTGTATATCTTGCACATGCACACTATATTTCCTCAGCTACGGTACTCCACGCCGAATGACAACTGCGGTGGATGCTTCAACACGCACATGGACGCTGGGACACCCATACTGCGCACGAGCCTGGGCATCGACAGAGAGGCGATGACGTCACCATATATTTACGTACAGGTGAAGTACTGTCTCTTCAGCACGTCTCTTTACAACTTTATCTCAACCGTTTTTCGCAACTTCCTAATCGTCAGTAGGGTTGTGTCAGTGAAGATTTGTGAAGATTACAACTCGAAAGATTTTGTGTTTTTGATCGTCCACCCCCCTTATGGGTTGGTTGAAAGAATATGTCCACAACGCATCCATGTGTTTTGCAAAATGGGAATGACTGTAAAAATTAAGTGTTAACCTGATACTTTGAAAACAATGTCAGTGATAGGTTATAATAATAATAATAATATGTGGATTTATATAGCGCCTTACCATGAGTTAAGACATGCTCAAGGCGCATACATAAACAACCATTACAATATACAATAACAGTCATTCACATCAAAGGTAACTTAATAAATTTAATAACATACGAGTCAGACATTCTTTTTAGGCATTCGACAAACTGATGTACAGCGTCACCGCTTAACCATGAAACTGGGGAGAGGGGGAGGAGAGACAGGAGGGTGGTAGGGGGCTTAGGCAAGCTAGTACAAAGAGAACAGTGAGGGAAGGAAGATGAAGAAACTTAGACAGGATTCGGGAACGATTTCAAGAAGAGGTGAGTTTTATGAGCAGAGCGAAAGATCGAGGGAGAAGTAGAGTGACGAACAGAGGCGGGGAGGTCATTCCAGATAGAGGGAGCCTGATAAAAGAAAGAGCGTTCACCAAATTTTGTTTTAACTGGAGGGTCCTCCGGGAACCTGAGGATTCTTGTGTCTGCGGAAGAGCGTAGATGTCTAGCGGGTGTGTAGGTGCGCATGGGTTTAGAGAGATATTGAGGAAGGGATTCAGCGAAGTAATGGTAGCAAAGACAGGCAATCTTGTATTGAACTCTAGCACTAATGGGCAACCAGTGGAGAGAGCGGAAGAGAGGAGTGAGATGATCTGACTTTTTTGACTTACAGATGAGTCGAGCTGCAGCATCTTGCACTCTTTGAAGTTTATCGGTGAGATATGCAGGTTCCATAGCTTAAAAGGCTCATAGGCCTTAAAGCCTCATCCATCCATTCATCTACCCATCCATCCATTCATCTACCCATCCATCCATTCATCTACCCATCCATCCATTCATCTACCCATCCATCCTTTCATCTACCCATCCATCCTTTCATCTACCCATCCATCCTTTCATCTACCCATCCATCCATTCATCTACCCATCCATCCATTCATCTACCCATCCATCCATTTATCTACCCATCCATCCTTTCATCTACCCATCCATCCTTTCATCTACCCATCCATCCATTCATCTACCCATCCATCCTTTGATCGAGACAGATAACTGCAATTGTCTCTGTGTTTGGTTTTTGCTGCATGCATCAGAGAGCAATCCTGACTCCATCTAAAGGGAAGAGGAAGAAAGATGCAGATGATTGCAAACAGTCATCCTCCTCTCTCCACAGCCGTCTCATCTGTGACGCACAAAATTAATGCAAGACAATTTTAATAGGCTTGGAGGAAGATGCTGATCAGACTGCATACGCCGTACTTGCTCATACCTGTGCAGTTTTCTCATGACGTAAGGTTTTAAACTGTTCTTAATACCCCCGACGTTTTGGCTGGTGGTTCATACTTTGTTTTGTAGGCCGTGTGCAAATAGTCAGGTTGGTGTTCGGCACTGCACTGATACATATCATAAACATGCTGCCGATGACTTTCAGAGGAAGAAAACCAAACAAACATTGAATACAGAGAGAAGTAACACTTTCCCTGGACTGGTCCGCATGCATGTCAGTCAACTCGGACCTTTTTCAACTGTATTTCTTATCAAATATTTTTCCAAATCTTTCTGGCAGCTGTCTGTAGTGAGTCAGTGTGATGGCCCAATAACCAGGGAGTAGATTTTGAGGCTATGCAATCCCCGCGATAGCGGACCGTGGGTCTCCAGTATCTTGGCGGTGAGTTGACGACTAGATGTGTGCGATGTCTTGCTTCCACCGGCAGGTCAAGGTCGAAGTGCTTGGAAACAGCAATCTGTCTGCGGTCACCAACGTCTCCATCCTGGTCACTGACGTCAACGACAACTGGCCTCAGTTCTCCCACCCTGTCTACCGTGCCAACATCTCGGAGGTAACCTTCAGCTCTGATCACTCGCCTGCCTTCTTTAGTTTCCCAAAACAGCACCCATCCCCCTCTCCCCCCCCTCCCCCCCCCTCTCCACCCCCTCTCCATCCCCTCCCCAACCCCTTCCTCCATTTTATTATCGGCACTGTCAATTTTTGCCTTGCTTTGACTCCCGACTTCGTTCCTCTCTAATCATCCATCTCTATGTTACCTACAAGCCACGTGTCTCTTCCTCCTTTCTCTTCTGTATTCTTAACGATCATTTATCACTGCGTTTGTTATCACTATCCTATTTTAGAAGCACAGAACATTTTCAGTAAAATTTCCTCTTTTCTTTTAATCAGTTTACTTACAATGCACGAAACAATTTAAACTGTATGTAGATTTAAGGCCTTTAATCAATTCAGAATGTTATGACGAGCACTTGCTGCTGTTGCTATTGTGGTGGTGGTTAATGTTGCTGTCGCTGACATGACATTACCAACACTTTGATCTGACTTGCCAAAATGTGACCATGCCTTGACACTGTAATGTTACCACGTCTTGACATGTAGTAATGTGACCATGCCTTGACACTACAGTGTGACCATGCCTTGAAAAGTAGTGTGAGCATGCCTTGACAATGTAGTATGATCATGCCTTGACACCACAGTGTGAGCATGCCTTGACAATGTAGTATGATCATGCCTTGACACCACAGTGTGACCATGCCTTGAAAAGTAGTGTGAGCATGCCTTGACAATGTAGTATGATCATGCCTTGACACCACAGTGTGAGCATGCCTTGACAATGTAGTATGATCATGCCTTGACACCACAGTGTGAGCATGCCTTGAAAAGTAGTGTGAGCATGCCTTGACAATGTAGTATGATCATGCCTTGACACCACAGTGTGAGCATGCCTTGACAATGTAGTATGATCATGCCTTGACACCACAGTGTGACCATGCCTTGAAAAGTAGTGTGAGCATGCCTTGACAATGTAGTATGATCATGCCTTGACACCACAGTGTGACCATGCCTTGAAAAGTAGTGTGAGCATGCCTTGACAATGTAGTATGATCATGCCTTGACACCACAGTGTGACCATGCCTTGAAAAGTAGTGTGAGCATGCCTTGACAATGTAGTATGATCATGCCTTGACACCACAGTGTGACCACGACTTGAAAAGTAGTGTGAGCATGCCTTGACATGACAGTGTGAGCATGCCTTGACATGACAGTGTGATCATGCCTTGACACTACAGTGTGACCATGCCTTGACACCACAGTGTGAAAATACCTTGATACTACGAACATGGAGGTCATGCCTCGAGACTTGACAAAGTAAGCGTGACCAGCACTGTCCATTCACTGCGTGCACACAGGGCGAGGGACTGGGGCGGTGGGCAGTGACGGTGACCGCCACGGACAGGGACCAGCTGGACGCCGGAGGACTGCGCTACAGCCTGCGGGACTGTGGTACGTCACCCTGTGTCTAGACATGTAGAGGGACGCGTCTCGCTATGCGCATTCGAGCGTGCAAGTGTGCGTGTGTGTATATGCGTGCAGATGCTTGTATGATATTATGTGTATGCGTGTGTGTGTGTGTGTGTGTGTGTGTGTGTGCGTGCGTGAGCGCGTGTGTGTGTGAGAACGCGTGAGCATATGCTTGTGTGTGTGTGTGTGTGTGTTTGCGCGCGCGCACGCATATGTGTATATGCATTCTTACGCATATGTGTCTGTGTGTTTGTATACGTGAACGCGGGCATTTGTACTTGTTCATGTGCAACGTGTGTGTGTGTATGTGTGCGCGCGCGCGCGTGCGTGCGTGCATGCAGGTGTGGATGTGTGCGTGTGCGCGCGGGTTCGAATGTGTGCATACGTGTAAAATTATTTGAGTACATTGGTGCATGAAAGTGGGGGGTGGGGGGTG